>CAKNXH010063206.1:0-52232 GCA_932178445.1 Andricus quercusramuli
ATTAAATATTTCGACAAATTCGTAAAGCATTCATCTTTATAGGTTGAAAAATTTACTAATTGGTTGTAACTGCAATTATCTGGATGATAATTTAATTTTTATTGAGAAATACAATTATTTAATTGGAACAAGATTTTGTTATAGTCATCTTGTTCGAAAATTTAACTATTCTGTTGAAAATTCGTCTTTTTGGATAGAAAATTCGTTCCTCTAGAATCCAAGTTTTTTTTTGTTGGTAGAAAACTTCTTGGCTGAAAATTCAAGTCTTATATAAAAAATTGGTCTTTTTGGACTGGAGATTCAACAATTCGTTTAAAAATGAAACTGCTCATGGTTGAAGTTTGATCCTCTGTGTTTGAAAATTCGAAAATTTCGTTAAAAATTCTTCTTTTTGGGATTAAAAGTCAACTTTTTCTGAAAGATTCGATTTTAAAGTTTGAAATTCTTCTGTTGAATATTCATCTCTTTTGGAAGAAAAAGTCAAAAACAGTTTTCGAAGAAACGCGACGCAATTTTTCGGAACGGCTCCTGCATAGTTCGAGTGTAATGAAAAAGTCTATTGTACGTTTCCGAAACGAATTTTATATCGAATTGTTATACAAATGACACATTTTCTGTAGCAATTATAAAATTTCCAATTCTTCATGTCTGTGAGAGAATAAAACATGTATAGGTCAAAGAAGGATGTAGTACAGAGGGTGCAATAAAAAGAAGAAAAAAACGATTCCTCACATCTATTCCGATTGCCGTCTTTTGTAACCTCGTGACCTGGAAAAAAAGTGCAGAAAAAAAATTATAATCCTCTCTTATTGCGAGAATGTCACGCCAATCGGAAAGATTTACAGAATAGTTCTTGGATTGATTTTACGGCTGCCGCTTCAGAATTAGTAGCGGCTGACGGATTTGAAATAGGCTCTATTTAATATGCGCAGTCGCGCTCATTTGTGAAGACCGAGTCTCGGTGATAATAGTCTTTCTTGTGGTTTTAAAGCAGATGCAGAGTGGAAGAAAAAATGAATTTAATGTTCCTGGGAACTATAAAGTATTTCACCTTTCTAGAGAATAAAGTAGAAAAGGGATTATGTTTCCTTGGAAAGAAGAAAGTTATTCGAATAGTTAAATAAAATGTCAATGATACCTTATCAAATTTTTGAATGCGGATTTGCATTTCATTATTGCTCTAGTATTTCAATATTTGAAGTAAGGCTTACAGAATATGTAACAAAAGAAAGAATTTAATAATATTAAATTTTTTCTAATTAAAAAAAATTAATTCAAACACTTCATTTCTTAAATATATAAAAACAGGGTTCATTAAAGGTAATGAATATTACTCGACTTGCAGAGCAGACAAGGATAATTTGGAGACAATAGATCTGTCATTAGAATAATTAACAATGGGCGAACGGTGACACACGAAATTATGCGACTTCTCGATATAACATCTTCCGGAACTTCAGACCGGAAGTTGACACCCACGTGTGTCCTTTCCTTCTTGGTGTTAAAATTAAATATCCAAGATAAGTATGTAGATTTTGAATATATTTTAAAATATTTTTTTCTGCATATAGATATAATAGGAAGAATAAGTGCAAAAACTTCAGTGACGATTTCTTCATTAACTACATTTATTTATTATATACATTTTTATTTAAATATTAATAAGAAGCGTGTAATTTTATAATTATTTGACAAAGAATTAAACTTGTGCAAATTTGGCTTCTTTGGGTGAACATTGAACTTTTTTTTAAATTCACCTTTCTGGTTAAAAATCAAATTTTGGTTGAAAATTATTTTTTTTTGGCAAAAAAGTGTAACATATTGGATGAGATTTTTTTTCTTAGTGATTGAAAAATCTTTTTTGGTTGAAAATTCAATTCTTGTGTTGACAATTTCTCTTATTTTGTTTAAAAAGAAATTGCATTTTTTGCGGCTAAAAATGCAACTGTTTGATTTGAATTTATTATATTTTACTTAAAGGGCCCAACCATTTTGTTGATAATCCGTTATTTTGTGTGTAAAATTCCACTATTTCGTCGAAAATTTGTACTTTTTGGTAAAAATTTAAGCTCATTAGATAAAACGACATTTTTGTTTGAAAATCGTGTTCTTTAGTCGAAAATTTAACTTTTCTATGTTTGGTTCCGAATAATTTTAGTTGAAATTTCATGTGTTTTGTTAAAAATTTGCCTCTTTGGGTAGAAAATTTATCACTTTGATTAAAAATTCTACTTATATCTACTCAATAGATATAAACAAAATGAATGAATTTCCAACTAAATGTTCAAGCAGAAATGTAATCCAGTTTGGCTTGAAAATTTATCTTTTTCAGTTGAAAATTCAATTATTTTACTTGAATATCGTCTTTTCCGGGATAAAAAATAAATAATTTCGTATAAAATTAATATTTTTGGATTGAAAATTCAACAATTGTGTATCAATTTAACTTTTTTTCTGTTAAAAATTCATATTTCCGAATTGAAAACTCATCTGTTTTGTAGAAAATTATTCTTTTTGGCTTCGAAATAAAAAATTTTTGATGAGATTTTTTTGTCTTTGGTTAAAAATTCATCTTTTTGGTTCAAAAATTATTCTGCTTTGATTGAGGGTTCAATTAGTTTGTTAGAACTTCGTATTTTTTGATTAAATTCAACTGTTTTTGATTGAAGATTATAATATTTTTTATGGTAATGTAAACTATTGAACTGTTTGTTAAACAATTTTTTTGATTAAAGATTCATCTCACTGGTCATAAATTCAATTCTTTGGTTGAAAATGCCTTGTTTTTTGTTGTTGCTGGAAAATAATTGTTTTTAACTGAAAATTTAATTATTTTATTTTTGGTTCAAAATCTATCTTTTCGAGTTAGAAATTCGTCCTTTTTTGGTGGAAAATTAATCTCCTTAGTTGAAAATTTATCTCTTTGCTTGCAAATCTAAATATTTTGCTGATAATATGCGTTTTTCTTGATGAAATAATTTTTTAATTACAAGTTTATCATTTTTAGTTGAAACTTTATTATTTTGTTGAAAATTCGTATTTCTTGGTAGATTGATCTTTCTGGTTGCAAATTCATTTTTGTTGTTTTAGAATCAACAATTTGGTTAAAAATGTAACTATTTCGTTTAAAATAAGTAGCTCTAAATTATAATATAATATGTGAATATACTAATTTTTTAGAAAAATGTTATCTTACGTAATATATTTTAATCCCCCCACCCCCCACCCCCTACTTCCCTTATGAGAAACAGTAAAATTTCACAGAAATCATCTCCCATCCAATTGTCTTACGTAATTTGTAGATGACCCCTTATAAAATTCTTTATGACTGTTGTCACTAACATTTTTTAAATAAATTTACAAACATTTTTTTGCATTCACATAATTGATTTCCTAGCTGTAAGATATTGTTTTCATACCTAGAAGAAAAATTTTTAATGGTCAGGGAAAATGAAAAATTGCTCAGGGAAAAATCAGGGAAAGTCAGAGAATTTCGAAATTGTGATTTTGTCGCAAGTCTTATTCAACATTAAGTATTGACTATTCGGTTTGCAGAGATGCATTTTTTGCGAACAAACCATTTTACAGCCAGTAGCGGAGGACTGGTCGAAACCGACCATCAGGTAAAATTCAATGAGTTTGAATATATTTTATTTAACACCATGATAATTGATTTCTGGTCTATGGAATCTTCTCATAATTGTCAACTATGATAAACATGATCTGATTTCGAACTCTTCAGCCAAAGCCAATACTTCAGGATTAACAATTTGCGTCTTACCAACACAACCTTGCAATCAAGGAACTTTCATCATTACAAAGTAAACCAACAATTTGATGATAAAAACAATAATTGAATGTTCACATCAGACAATTATAACGTACACCAATTGCCGACAAATCAAAATTAATTCTGGTTTCAATTGATCGGCATCTTCATCTTCGGAATTGTTAGGTTTCTCACAAATCATCCTGTTCCACCACAGACGATACGTTCCGGGTTGCAAAATTTGTAATATTGTATCATCAAATCTTTTGATATAAGGTAAACTAGGCTCCAGAGCTCAAATCAACACCACAGACTTGTGAACTTAATTAATTAAAATTTTGAATATGGGTCGACCATGTTTGTTCTTTTTAGTCAGCACTTAATATTGTACACTTGAGCAGCACTTTATGGTAAAAAGCATGGTACATTCTCATTATTAATTAGTAGCCTAATTTCTTCAGTATATTTATAACCTAGAATAAAAAACCCGCTGTCAATTAAAGGCACAAGGTTAGACAATACCACATCATCGAAGGTTTCATGCTCATCCGTAATTTCCTTCGCCAATCTAATATCCAATGTCAACTATGTATCTCGAAATGCAGATTCTAAGTAATGATCCATATGAAGAGGAAGAGACTAAAAACTGCGAAGACTTTCGCAATGTTCCATTCCATCGTCAGTTCAAATGAACGATTGTGAGAAAGAGACACTACCAGATATATTCAAAAGAGCAACCCGCCTATACTCCACTCAAACAGATTTTCATGGCAAGTTGCTGTTCTTCCAAGATCATGAGCTGTGAAATTGATTTCATTGTGCTTTAGCTTGTGAAAGAAACATGTGCTTTAGCTTGTGCAAGAAACATGTGCTTTAGCATGTGAAAGAAGCATGTGTTATTAGCTTCGAGACAACTGCTCATTCTAGTATGTTTCTCTGTGATAAGTCTGAAAGTCAAATCCCAGTCTTGGGACAGAGTTTTGATCAGACTTACTTCTGGACGTTCAACCAGTTCGACTAAGTTGTCTTATGAAGTAACAAACAGGCTCATCAAGCCTTCTTTCATCTGATAAACACAGAAATGACGAGTTTTTACTGGAAACCAGGAAACACTTCCTGATTACTTTTGCTTGATGCTTACTTTTCGGAATTGATTGAATTGATGTATCATCGCAAATTCTATTGGAGAATCCAAAAAGTGATCCACATTGTTCGAAGTAACTGATCGTACTCAGGGTTCTTGTCTTCTTCCTTCGAAAGGATAATCAAACATTTCGGCTGGCCGCACACTTCTAATAATTTTTGTATAAAGTCAAATGTATCAGCCAACTGAGAGAGATCATTTTACAGAACAAAAATAACCTATATAGTTGTCCGCACTTGGACATTCTTGCTCATCTTTTCTTTAAACCCAAATTTTCAAGTTTAATCACTCTGAAATTTGTAAAACTATATACATATATTCTATTTAATAAAATCCCATTATTTTGGAACAAAAATGATCACTTAGTGCACTTTACTCTAGCAATTTACATAGCTAATGAAATTTTTTAACCATTCTTTTTGCATGTAATTAATCCGGTAAGAATACATAAGGCCATATGCAATGAGGTCCATATTGGGTTTAAATTGATTCTCATTTTGAAATAGAATATTTGTATACATATTGGTAACACGTGACACTATGTTATTAAGGAAAATTGTAACGTTAGGATAATTGGAAATCTTATCAGATTAGTACACACCGTCTACTTAAGCTCATGCAAATAGTAAGAAAAGTCACCTGAAAATTACTTGACCGATTACCTGGAAATAATAAGTGACTTTATTATCTATCCACGACAGAAATTCTGTAAACCGATATTCAAGTCTAGTAAGTTCAAACGAAAAATAATAAAAGTACTAAACGTTTTTTAAATATGTACTGCTGATGAACTTGTTTGGAACAAGAGTTCTAGAAAAGTTTAATTTGATTTTTGTTTAACATTTGCACAAGTTCTAATTCATGTTTTGAAAAAATCAAGAACAGCCTTGTAGTGGAAATTTTATTTTTGTTGAAAACAGTAAAAGAAAAGTTCTGGTTTATGTCTTGGAATTTATTTTCCAAGTTTTTATATGATTTATGTCCAAAAAAAAGGACTTCTGATACGGGACTAAAGTATCAAAAAAGTTCTAAATACTTTAAGCACTAGTGAAAATTTTCAATAAGAAATTGAGAGAGGTTTTCTAGTACTTTTGTCATAAAAATGTCCTGTTGTATTAAGACGAACTCGAAAGTTTTGTACTTTTGGTACTTTTTTTTGACACATGTCCCAAAAGTACTTGCAAAAAGTATTTGATGGGTGGCGGTCGCGTCAAAAACAATGGTTGGTGACAGGGGGGGGGGGTCCAGAGTAAGTAACGTTAAGAACTTAGATAACGTATTTAGTACGTTTCCTGATACATTTTAAGAAAGGTTGCGACTTCTTGGAATTATGCCCCACAACGATACAGTTTAATAATAACTTAATAGGTTTGAAAAAAGCTTACAAATTTCAGACGGCAGACTCTTTCCCTTATTCCTCTTTTTCCCCTGTTTTTATACAATTTCTCTTCTTTCCCCCTTTTTCAAGAAATTTCCCCTTTTTCATGTTTATTACTTGAATGCAAACTGAATTATTAGAACCATATAATAAAATTCAACTATTTGTAGTTTAAAGGTTCTTGGTACTCTTGGTAGAAAAGTCTACTATCATATTTTAGTTTAGAATTCATCTCTTTTCGTTAAAAATTCCACTTTTTGGTTGAAAATTTCATTAATTTGTTGAAAATCCAACTGATTGGACAGAAAATTCGCCCCTTTTGAATTGAAAATTTATCTTGTTTGGAACAAAAGTCATCTTTCTTGGTCGAGAATTCACTTCTTGGTTATTAGTTTATCAATTTTCTAAAAAAATTCGATTTTTGGCTTAAAAATTCAACTATTTGATTTTCGGTTGAATTTTCATGTTTGGCGGAAAATTCAGCAGAAATATAATATTTTTCAGTTCAGAAATCAACTATTTGGTTAAAAATTGATCTTTTTCAGTAAAATACTTGAATATTTAGTGGAAAACTTATTTTGTGTTGTTGAAAATTCATGTATTTTGTTGAAAAATCGTATTTTTTATCAAAAATTCACCTTTTTTGTTGAAAATTCAACTATTCAGTTGCATGTATTTTTCGGTGTTACGATTTTGAATAGATCTTCATAATGAAATATAATTAAGATTATTTAAATTATTCAATTGGATGTTGAACTGTTTTTTCGATATTCATTTTTTTGCTTGATGATTACTCATTTTTGTTAAAAACATGTCTTTGGTTGAAAATTTAACTATTTTGTTGAAAATTTGTATTTTCAGACTGAATTCAACTTTCCTAATATAAATTAAAATCTTTCTCGGTTGAAATATCATTACTTACATTTTTCTCTGAGAATAAATCTTTTTTGGGTGAAAATTCAGGTAATTGGTTGAATGTTGAACTACTTTGTTAAAAATCCATTCTTTTAGATTAATCATTTTAATTGAAATTTCATCCTCTCTGTTGAAAATTTAACTATTATATTTTGTTGAAAATTTGATGTTATTGTTTTCGAATTAATTTTTGGAAATTAAGATGTAACTATTCCATCTTTGGTTGAAAATTGATATTTTTGTTTGAAAATTTATCTTTCACAGTTGAGAATCCATCTTTTTTATTAATAATGCAACTATTTAGTTGAAAATTCCTGTATTTTTTTCAAAATTCTACTTTTTTGGTAGAAATTTAGACTTCTTGGTTAAGAATTCATCATTTCCGATTGAAAATTAAACTGTTTTGCAGAAAATTGAACTATCTGGATGAAAATGAACTTCTTTGTTTAAAACTTTTCTTTGCGAGTTAAAAATTCAATTTTTTTTTAAATATGTCTTTATTTTTGGAAAATTAATCTCTTCTCGTAAAAAATGCATCCCTTTTGGTAAAAATGAAAATTTTGCTTAAAAATTGAACTATTTCTATGAAACACTAACTACTTAGTCGAAAATTAACTTTTTTGATGAAAATCCACCTTTTCAGGTTGAAAATTCAACAGTTTTGTAGAAAATTCATGTATTTTGTTAAATATTCACCTTTTTGGGAAGAAAGTTAATCTTCTGTTTTCAAAATTTATCTTTTTGGTTGAGCATTCAACTATTTTGTTAAATATTTGTCTTTTTTGGTTAAATTTACCCTGTAGAAAATCCATTTTTTTTATTGAAAAGTAAATTTGTAAAAGCAAAAATCTAACGAATGCATCTTCGATTTGAAAATTATCATTTTTAGGTAGAACTTCTACTATTTGATTGAAAATTCATCTTTCTTTTATAAAAGTTAACTTTATAGTTGAGAATTCATCTTTCTTTCTTTTTGATTTAGAATTGAAATCTTCTCTCATGGAAGTATCAACTATTACATTTTTTTGTTAAGAATGTATCTTTCTTGTTTGAGAGGTCATCTACTTGATTTCAAATTCAAATCTTCTGTGAAAAATTAAATTATTTTATTGAAAATTCAAATATTTTATAAAAGATTTTCTTAGTCGAAATTGCACTCACTTGCAACGGGAAAAAATTAAGAATAAACATCAAAATAGTGTTTAGCTAATGGCTACGTTACTTCTTGGGGTGAGGGGGGTGTAAGGACCAAACTATCGTCGTAATCGATCCGCCCCCCGCCTCATCGCGAGTAATGCCCCAAAATTGTTCACGCAGTTTATGGACAGTTCCTTATTTGTATTCCAATTGCAATTTTTCTTATACTCAAAAAACTGTTACAAATTTTAAAGCGGTTTCAAATACAAATAAATAAAAGCTTCAACGTTCATCAGTACTCCTGCTTTTTAAACTAATCGTGAAAATCGTTTAAAATTTATACAAATAATTTCAATAAACTCTATACATAAAAATGTAATAAATAATCCCTCGCAAGTGAGAAAGTGAAAGATAACACAGTATATTTTTACGAGCCGCCGGGCATTGGAAATGTGAAGACTAATTCGCCGATTATTGAATAAAAGAATAATGTCAGATGCTTCGCGAAAGGCGATGCGAAAGTAAAAAATAAAAAAAAAATAAGACGAGTCCCCGAATGGGTCTTGGGGTGGCATAATTTTTCGTATAAGGAGCCGGATAACAAGGCCCTCAGGTTCTCCGATTGTTCTCAGTCGAGATATCGTAGCGGCGTGTAAATCGGTGCTGGTATCCCAGTATCTTCGTCGTATAGTTATATTGTTATTATCATTAGGCGAATCCGCGATAACGCATGGCGCGAGCGATATTTATGGGTGTGTCGATAATATGCATAATCGCCCACGCCCGGATCTTTCTACATATATCTCTTCAGATCTGGTATTTCAAACCGGTGCAGTCGTAGTTTTAGGGGCCGTCCATAAAATACGTTTACAAATTTGGAAGATTTTAACCTCCACTCCTTCTGCCAACTCTTGTCAAAACTCGTTGACGGGGAAGAAATAGGGTGATTTTTTATGAAGATAGGGGAATAATAGCTGTAATTCCCCTATTTGCCCTACATTAATTTAATTAAACAGGATAGCTTGCATGAAAAAATGCATGGACGTGAAGGAAGCTAGAGAAGTATGCCAGGACAGAAAAGAGTGGTGAAAAATATTTTATGAAAAGAATGTGAGTAGAGTAAATGACGCCTGAAACAAAAGACCTCGGATACTAATGGGCTCTTCACTTGGGGTAATCGCTAGAGAGATTGATCAGCGACCTGGGTCGGAGCATTGTTGTGGAACGAATGTGTTATTTGAAAAAATGACACGAAAATTCTAGATCAATCTAAAAAATCGATACTTCCTTCCCCGCATTACTATTTTCCAACCGAGCGAGTAACGCCTACCCCGAAAGGGAAATGGCTTAATGGTATAATAATAAATATCATACTGAATTCAATATGAAACACTTCAAATTCCTAAGATGTCAAGTCGAAATTTATAGAATTTTCAAAAAAATAGTTGAATTTCCAACCATTGAGAACTAAACAGCTGAACTTTCAACAAAGAAAGAAAACTTATAAAGGATAGATTTCCAACAAAAAATGGAATAGTCAAATTTAAAATAAAAAACATAAGCTTCATAAAAAAATACGGAACTTTCAACGAAATAGCTTAATTTTCAATACAGAAATATGAATTTTCAACCATCCAGTTAAATTTTCAAACAAAAAGATAGATTTTTCAATGAAGAGACTCATTTTTTACCAATAAAATACGAATTATCTACAATACAGTGGAATTTTTAACCCAAAAATATAATTTTTTAACGAATAAGTTAATTTTCTACCAAATACTTGCATTTTCATACAAATTGTTGAATTTTTTACTAAATAGTTGAATTCATAACGAAAAAAAATAAATTTAAAAAAAAGTAACATAACTTTAAACCAAGTAATTGATTTTTTAACCAAAAAGGACAAATTTTCAGACAAATGCATGCATTTTCTACCAAATAATTCATATTTAAACTTATAAAGGATAAATTTCCAACCATAACTGGAACAGTTGAATTCGCAGGTAAGAGAAATGATTTTTAACCAAATAAAACACGATTTAGAGGAAAAATGTCAGGCAAAGAGGTGAATCTTTAAAAAATAAATGTTCAAATTAAAGAATTTTAAATTGAATTAAAATTAAATTCAATGTCTTATTTAACGTCAAATACTCAAGTTAATGTATGAAATTTCTAAAAATAAAACAAGAATCCATCGATGGATTCTTGTTTTATTTTCAGAAATTCTATACAATAGTAAATATTCAATAAAGAAGATCAAATTTTAACCAAATGGTGGAATTTTATCCAAAAAATATGTATTTATAACCAACTTATAAAATTTTGAATCAAGAAAATTAATTCCCCACTATGGAGATTAATTTTTTACCGAAAACGAGGAATTATCTACAAAAGAGTGGAATTTTCGGCCTGAAAATGTAATTTTTCCACAAATAAGTTGCTTTTCTACAAGATAATTCAATTTTTCTAAAAATAGTTTATTTTTCAACCAAATAGTTGAATTTCTTGAGAAGAAATATGACTTAAAACCAATTAATTGATTTTTTAACCAAAAAGAAGCTTTTTTCAGACAAATTCATGCATTTTCTAGCTAAAAGTTCATGTTTGAGCCTATAAAGGATACACTCAAAACCAACTATAGAATAGTTAAATCCAAAGATGAATGAAATGTTAAAGAAGAAGAAAATGTTTGATAAAGTAGTTCCAATTTCAACTAAATAGTTGAATTTACAGTCCAAAAAGATGAATTTTCAACGAACTGATTGGATTTTGAAACAAACAGATTAACTTTCCCTTAAAGCGACTAATTTTTTTACCAAAAAGGCGATCCTGCAGTAAAATACATCAATATTAACTAAAATTTTAATTTTCAATGCTAAGCAGACAAATTATCCACATCTACAAAACGGTAGAGTTATGAACCCAAAAATATGATTTTTCAACAAAAAAGTCAATTTTTTACCAAATAGTTCCATTTTCATAAAAATTGTTCAATTTTTAAGCAACTAGTTAAATTTTCAACAAAAAATATGAATTTTCTACTACATAGTTAATTTTCAAACTTATAGAGGATAAATTTTTAACCGAAAATGGAATAATTAAATTTACAGATAAAAGAAATAATTTTCAACAAAGAAAAACACGATTTAGAAAAAAAAATTTCAACTAAGGGGGCGAATCTTTAAAAAAATTTATATTTAATAAGAAAGTTCAACTTTCAACTAAGGGTTGAAATTTTATCGGAAAATATCAATTTTCAACCAATTACTTGGATTTTCCACCAGAAAGATTAACTTTTTACAAAAAAAAAAAACCAACGAATTTTAGCCATGACATCAATTTTCAACCAACTTGTTGAATTTTTTGGCCAAAAAGACGAATTATCTACAAAACAGTAGAATTTTCAATCTAGAAATATCATTTTTCAACAGAAAAGTCAATTTTCTACAAAATAGTTAAATTTTCATGAAAGTAGTTCAACTGTTAAACAATTAGTTGAATTTCTGACCGAAAATATAAATTTTTAACAATAACAAAAAGAAAGTTAATTAATTTTCAACCAAGAAATTGCATTTTTAATCAAAGGATCAATTTTCAACCAGGAAGATTAATCTTCTACAATAAAATACGAATTTTCAACAAAAATCATGGAATTTCAGCCGGATAGTTTCATTTTCAACTAAAGAAGACAATTTTGAATACTCGAAATCAATTTCGAACCAAAGATGAAAGTTGAATATTCAGTTAAAAAAATTATATCCTAGCCAAGAAGAAATGAATTTTTAACAGAATACTTTTAATTTTTAACCAAAGAGATCAATTTTCAACAAACGAGGTACATTTTTAACCAAAATATAATAGTAGACTTTTTAACAATAAAAAAGCTGGTTTTTCTCATTTGACTGATTCAGCTCGTATTTAACAACAACAAAAAACGAAAAAAGGGAGAAATGGAGAAGTTTTTCGAAAACAGGGAAGAAAAGTATTTTCGAAAAAACGGGAAAGTGACATGAAAGTGATCTTTCACAAAGTTCGCAAACATTGTTCAAATTTATTACCAGAAAACGTACTAAATGTTTTGTTTGAACTTTTTTCTTTTTTGGATAGAAAATTTGTACTTTTAGACTGGAACTTCACCTTTGGTGAAGATTCTTTTTTCCTGGTAAACAATTTTTCTTGGTTGAAAATTCAACTATTTCGTTGGATTATTTTCATTTTACAGAGTACAGTAGAAATGTTTCGTTAATCTCGATTAATCTAGATGAAATACTCATCACAATAGTTGTAGGTGGTCCCGGGAATGATAAAATGAAGACTTCGTTAATTAGCTCTTCGTGGCTCTGTTCTCAGCAGAAGCGTGCTAAATGTTTGGTCGGTCTGCTCGGATCTTCAATTCGTCCTCATCCCTTTTTTATTCCAGTTCTCCGTCCGTCTTTTTCGGCCAAAGGTGCATGCCTCACATGTCTTTGCGTGTTACTTGTAACACGCCAGCATACGTAATTCGAGTACAAGGCAATTCGTCTCCGGCCCCTTAAAGTCTCCTGCATTCCAAAGCTCTTGATAAGGGAACACATGTAAGCCGATAAGTTTTTTTTTCATCGTTATATATACTCCATACATTGGGAATTCGGTCTTCTTAAGGATAACTTGATTTAAATGTGCCGGGTACAACTTCCAGATTAAGGCTCGTGGGATTATGTCGACCGAGGGCTTTTTAACATTCGAATCTTTTAAGGGAGTGTCCATTAATTACGTAAGGCTTTTTAGGATTGGGGGGGGGCTAGAAAATCTTGTGAATCATTACTCTGAGGGGGGGGGGGGGGGGGTCATTTCTTACTTAAGGGGCCGTTCATAAACTAGGTTAGAAGTCGTGCATAAATTACGTTACGCAATGGGGGGGGGGGGTCTAGCACAGTGTTACATAATGGTGAAAAACTACAGAGAAAAGTCGGAAAAAGCGTTACATAGGGGTGTGGGGGTGGGGAGGGGGGGTCAAAATTGTCGGAAAATTGCGTTACGTAATTTATGCACGACCCCTTACCAATTTGAGAGGGGGAGGGCTTCGCGCTAAAAACTACGGTTGGTAAAAAAAGGAGGGGTATCCAGTTTGAGTAATGTTACGAACTTAGATAACATTTAGTACGTTATGTGAGGATAAATTTGAACAAAGATTGCGAATTTTGCGAAAAATGGTCCTCCAACGTTACAGTGCAATAATAACTTCACGCGTTTGAAAATCACTCTCATATTTCAGACTTCGCCTCTTTCTCCTATTCCCCTATTTTCCTGTTTTTTAAAAATTGATCTTTTTTTTCCTGTTTTCAAGAAAATCCTACTACTATCTTACCTTCCGATATAAGAACCTCCGGTTCACGATATTCCTAGAACTGATGGCCTTCGCAGTTTAATGATGAGAGAAGCCGCGGGGCCGAAAGAGAGGGTGTGCTTAATCAAGCGTGACCAGCAGCTCGAGGGCCGCACTCTCAGCGCGTTAGTTGCTTCAGGTTTATGGTTTATGGCGGCCCTGCCTGTTCACATTTGGATTCCTCCGACTTAGGATCAAGGCCACGGCAAGCCATGCCCGAAACCACGTCCTATATCGGGAGTTAAGTATACTTTTGGTTAAAAGTTTATCCTGCTTTCTTGAAAAATCTACTATTCTATTTATGGTTTGGAATTTATCTCAATCGCTTAAAAGTTATACTACTTGGTTAAAATTTTGTTTTTGGAAATGCATCTATTTATTCAAATTTATTATAGAAAGTTATGAATAATTCATCTCTTTTGGTCGAGAAATCAACTACATTGTGGAAAGTTGAAAACCTTGATTAAAAATTCTTTTTTTGAGAGAAATTGATTTTCTTGGTTGAAAATTCACGCTTTTTTTTAGTAGATTTTAATGTTTTTCATTTCAAATTGCAATATTTTGTTTGTTTAAATATCAACTATTACAAGTTTCGATGAGAATTCACCTTTTTTGATTAAAAATTCAACTTTTCTGTTAAAAATTAACTTCTTTTCAAAACTTAAATATTTTGTTAAAGATTCATATTTTCGGGTTGAAAAATCGATTCTTTTGTGGAAAATACTCCTTTCTTGTTTAAAAAATCATCTATTTTCAAAAATATGGCATCTTTTTGCGTGAAAAATGCAACTATTTGATTGAAAATTCTTGTATTTTGATCAAATTTCGTCTTTTGTGGTATAAAGTTAATCTTCTTAGCAGAAAATTCTTTTTTTTTTCTGTATGAAAATTAAACTGCGCGGTTAAAATTGTACTGTTTATTTGAAATTTTAACTACATAATAGAAAATTCACTTTTTCGTTGAAAATTCATTTGTTTTGTCTAAATTTCATATATTTTGTTGAAAATTTGTCTTTTTATGTAGAAAATTAATTTTATTTTTTGAAAATTCATATTTTTATTGAGTTGAGAATTGAACCACTCGTCCTCTGTGGCTGAATTTAAAGGACCGAAAATTATTATTTTTTGTTGAGAAATAATTTTTCAAACAGAAAATATAACTATACCATTTTCTATTGAAAATTTCTTCCTCAAATTGAAATTGACTTCCCTGGTGGAAATTCATCTTTTCATGTATAAAAGTCAACTGTTTCTTCTAAATATTTAATTTTTTAGCTTAAAAACTTAAATATTTTGTTGAAAATTCGTCTTTTCTGGTAGAAAATTAATCTTTATGGGTGAAAATTCATCTTTGTTTATTAAAAATCGAGATACTTGTTCGAAAATTCAACTAATCTATTGAAAATTTGATTATTTTGTCAAAAATTACACTCTTTTGTTAAGACATCTTTCTTGGTTAGAAAATTGATCTTTCGTCTGGATTTAAATTGTGAGCCACGGAAATCGTTATTATTTCCTTGAAATTGCGAAAATTCGTTTAAATCCTTCAAGATCTCTTGAACCCCCGTAAGATCTCTTAAAATCTACTTTAACAACTAGAAGCCTCTCAAAACCTTGTAAAATCCCTGGAAAAATTAAATTTCTCTTTAAAATTTAACTGCGGGATATACCTTTTGAAATCTCGTTCACAGTAACAGTAATTTATATTCTGATAAAAAATTGAATAAAAATATCAAATCGTGCGTAAGAAGGGAAGAGGCATTGATTTTTTACGAAACCTTGCAATAGGGAAGAGAGGGTCTTATATTTTAAAAATCATCCTTACGTAATTAATGAACGTTCCCTAAGTAAATTTCATACTTGAATATCCCTGAAGAAAAAACTGAAATCTTTACTTTTATTTGATTTTATTTAAATATAATTGCAAGAAAAGATCAAAGTATAGTATTTTTATGATTATAGTGAATTTATAATAATTAAAATGACGTTTTGTAACAAAGCTAATGTTTACACTGTTTTAAGCAGCTCATATTCATCTGGTTGAGTGAACCAAAAATTAAAGGGAAAAAGTTGTTATTCACATGAATAATGGTACTTGGTCAGCCTGACTTATACTGCCGATTAATCTTTTTAATCCTGAGTTCAACCCGATTCGCAATGCAAAAATTTCCTCGCAGCGTTAATTAAGTTGAGCTGCACGAATTCGATGAGCCCAGCTAAAAATATTCACGTGGGAATCTGCTTGGAATGCAGCGTTGATTTTCACGTGGAAATTCAGACGGAAATTCACGTGAATTCGTTTAAACAAGTAAACCATAAGAGATAGAGATAAGTAGATGTCATTTTTACATTCTTATCTCATTAAGAAGGTATTCGTTTTATGTGAAAAATGACTTTCGCGGATTCAATCAAATGTCGACGTTTTGAGGCTTTTAGCTTCTGAAAGAATAATCAGATTGTATGGTACTTTGACACACGTTTTAAGGGACCAAAAATAAAGGTCAAGTTCATTAACCAGCTATTTTGGACCAAAATTCAACAAGTTAGACGATTTTCAACATTTTTGAAGCCATTTTTTTAAGAATCAAAAATTCTATGAGCGGCTGTTCGTAGTACTCGAAAAGTCGGACTGGGGCGCGCAACTATTGGTTCTCGCGCTTCGCGCTTGATAATATATTTATCTCGCGTTCGATATTGTATTTACCTTGTGCTACGCGTTCTATCTTTGTATTTTCCCACATTAGTGCACAGATCTTTTAAAATTAAAGGTCAAGACATTGACAACTGTAACTTGCTGATTGTGAATTCTCGTTTGTTAAAGCTCCTCTGGCTTTAACGAACACATTATTATCACGTATCTCGTGCTTTTCACTCGATTTTGTCCGAAATTTGAACTTTTCTACATTATGTTCAACACTTTTATATCGAATGTATATTAGATTTATTTCTGTACCTTGGCCTAGGATTGCTTATACAGATATTGCAAAATGAAGTAAAGATTGTATTTATCGTGATTACTTCAATATTTGTTTTTTATTTCGCATTAAATTTTGTTCTCAACTACCTTGAAAAGTGTATCATTTCAATAAATTTATTTGATTACAATTCATAATATGCATTAGCATAGAAAGAGACGTATTTTGATTGTTTTATTTTTGTAATTACAAAAAGTGCGCATCCTATGAATAAAACAATTTTGTTATTGAACATTTCATTGCAACTTGTGTAGTTTTTCCATGAAGTTGATTTGTTTATTTGCAATGTTATCTTTTACGATATCAACTAAAAATATACACATCCTAGCGTAAAGTGGTTCTATGCAAATTTGTAGATGTAATTTAGGTGAGTTTATCACAAATTTTTAGATCTTTTTTGGTTGAGCAACTTTTGTCTTTTTTTCTTCTTGTGTGTCGTGTCTATCCTTTTTGGATAAACAACTTTCTCTATTAATTTCTTGCGTACTTTGTGTTGTTTAAAAAAAAATTTTTCTTTCATTTTTAATGTTATTTTTTACGATTAAAACAAAAACTACGCGTCGCTTGTCCGAAAATTAAATTTTTTTAAATAATAATGTTGTTTTTCAGGAATAAAATGAAATCTATGTGTCCTATAAAAAAGTGATCCGTAACAATTTTGTGGATCACTTTTGGCTGCACAATTTTTGTAGTCTCATCTTTTTTCATATCTTGCATAGTTTGCCCGCAAAATGCAATGAATATGAGGAGAATGTGTCTGCGCAGCAGGAAGATTTTTTTTTATACTATATGTATATTAGGTATCAATCCAAACATCTAGAGATGGTTAAACGTAAATATTTTCACTTGGAAATCCATGTGAAATTCCACGTGAAAGGTTTCATATTTCCAGATGGATTTGCACGTGGCTGGATAGCTTTACGTAAAAAACCATGTAAATTTCCACGTGAAATTGTACGTGGAAATCTACGAGTGATTCTACGTAGAATTCCACGTGGACATTTTTACCTGAGAGTAGTGTGACATTTTTTTTGTAATTAATCTTGTTTCTGGGAAAAAAAGTTCCAGCTTTCTTTCAAAAATTTTCATTACCAAAGGGCGACTTGATTACTGATCACGGATTGATCATCTATTTTCTCATTTTTGTATTTCACAAATTTTGGTAATTAATTAAAATTTTCGATAATTAAGTAGAAAGGTTGCAATACTTTAAGTAATTTTTTTCTCCGATAGGGTGCAGTATTCATCAGCGCTGCGTGATTCAATATCGATAAAATTGTATATGCACGAGCTCCCTGGAACTCTGAGTTGAAAATGTACTATGTGTTGCGGTGGCCGTGCGGTAGCGCCAGCTATGCAGTTGGCCTATGCTCGTTGCAAATGCATGGCCAAATAATAATATCGAATTTTTATCGAATTTTATTATTATTATTATTATTATACCATTAAGCCATTTCCGTTTCTGGATAGGCGTGACTTGCTCGGTTGGAAAATAGTGAATAGGTATATAGGTATAAAGTAGGTCGGTATATGGGCACCAGGTATATAGGTATATAGGTGTGAGGTATAGATGTTTTAGATTTATCTGGACTTCTCGTGTTATTTATTTAAATGGAACGTTCATTCCGCAACACTGCTCCGACCCAGGTTGCTGATCAATCTCTCTAGCGATCACCCCAAGTTTAAAAGTAATTTACTGACAGTGTTGAATAATCTTTGAGTATTTTGAATGATGTTTGCGACATTTTCCATCGTTTGAGCAAAAGAAAACTAAGAAAAACTGCTTTTAAATGTAAAAATCTGCATCGATTTACAGATGCTCAAAAATATCCACGGTGTTGAAATTTTGAACTTTAGATCATAAAAAATGATATCTTAACATATTTCCAGGGTGACCGCTTGACCGGGAATTTTATGAGTCCGAGAAAAACTGGGAAATGACAGTGAATTTATTTTTTGACCGGAAATTTTACAAATATATTTAGAAAAAAAACGGTCCAAGTTTGATTTCAACAGTTTTTAAAATAATTAGTTAAAATGTTATCTGTTTCCATTATGATATAATTCAGCTTATAATGGGTAATTCAAAAATCTTTCACTCAAAAATGGTCTTTTTTAGATTTTAATATTCAGGCGTACATTTTTCTTTAAAAGAATTCAAAAATGCAGTTTTAAAGACTTACAAATTTATTGAAATTAGGAGCATTTTAAATCGAAAATTTTGGATGAAAAATCTTTTTAGTTGATCAGCTATGAATATAAATTACAATGATTTTTAAAATTAAAATGTGCATTAAGGATTAACAAGTGAATAATAATGAATTTTACAAGACAATTCGAAATCAATTCAAAATTTCCATATTTTAACGTTAAAGATTAAACTGTTTAAATTGGAAGGTCTTAATAGTTAAACAAATGTGAACGCATAATTGGAACTTTATGAACTATTTAAAATTGTTAAATAATTCCAAAACAATATATTCATACTTAAAGACTTTTATTTGATTTAAAAATATGGTTTTAGTCTAAAATTTGAAATTTTTTAATTAGGAAAAATAACAATTGCTTAATATTTAGGAATTTTTTACTATTTATTTACAATCAGTAATTGTAAATCAAATATTCAAAATTGAACAAAAAGCTGAACTTTAAACGTTATGATTTGAATTGTTCTATTTAATAAAAAATTAATTTGCAACCAAAATTGTTGAATTTCGATGTATAATAAATATTGAACACCTATTATTATTTCTAGAAAGAATGCAAGTACGTTGAATTTAGTTTCAATTTAAAATTTGAAATGATTTCAAATAATTTAAACAAAGTGTCTACGTACTACGTATACCGACAAAATTTGGTTATTCGTACCGAAATTTTGGTACAAATAGCCCACAACCAAATTTAAAACAAAATATAGATTTGTGCAGGGTTCGAACAAAAAATTTAGAAGATTTTTAAGAATTGTGAAAGGCTTCAAAAGAATACAAAACATTTTCTTACTAAGATTCCTAGGAACATTGGAAATGACTTTCTGTTTTGAAAAATTAATTTCAAGAAAATATTTAAAAAGATTTCTGAAATTCTCAGAAATAAATCTGGAAGATTTGGAGGAAATATTTTTAATTTTGCAGGATTTGAACTAAATTTTAGGAAGAATTCGAACCATTTTGAAAGATGTTTAGAATGTCTGGAAAAATTAAAAAATAAATTCATAATTTGAAAAAATGTAAAACAAAGCGTACATGTTTCAAGATTTTGAAATGAAATTTTGAAGATTTTCAAGGATTTTAAAACTATTTAAAATAAAAATATTTTAACTGGGAATTTTTTTCTGTGATTAAAACGGCCACCCTGATTTTCAAATTTTTAAGTTTGAAAAAATGAACCAAAAATATACATTGTAAATAAATTTAATTAATTCTAATGGATTCATTTGAAAATTTGCTGTTCGGCATAACTATTCTCATGGAATTTAGCTTAAAATTTGAGACGAAAAGAGAATTTTCATTATACTTGTTTCTTAATTAAACATAAACTAAAGTTATTTCAAGCTAAAAAATAAACGTTGTTGAAAATGATTTATAAAATCCAAGAAAATATTTAATTGTTAATTATAATTAGTTTTGGAAAAGAACTTGAGGTGAACTTTTGAAATAATATTTCACAATTTTCATTGTTCATTTAACAATAGTTTTTAGGGTTTAACGTTTTGCTCTCTCACTTCAGGCAAAAGTTGGCTGTACGGCTTATTTTATTCCTTAAAAGATTCTCTGCAAATCTCATTGGTACGTTTTTATTGAAAAACTTTTATTAAGGAATCATAAAATCGTCATTTTTGTAAACAATAGGTATTCATAAATACATTTTTTTAAATGAAAACGTACCAATGAAATTGACAGAGAATCTTTTAAGGAATAAAAATTGCGCTACAGCATCAGACTTAAATAATAATTGCAACTTTTACCTGAAGAGAAAAAGAAAAACATTAAGCTCTAAATAGTTATTGTCAAATGAAGAAAGCCCGAAATATTTTTTTCAAAAGTTCACCTCGAGTGTACCATTAAGCCATTTCCCTTTCGGTGTAGGCGTGACACTACCCGATTCGGGTAGTGTTTCTAGGTGGATAGTTTCTTGTAGTAAATAACTACAAGTGTGGGCTCACCACACCCACGGCACGCCAACAGCACGCAGTTAGAAGTATTCCCGAACGGTCACCCATCCAAGTGCTAACCGTGCCCAACACTGCTTCACTTTAGTGATCTAACGAGAACTGTTTTTTTCAGTGTGGTATGGCCGTTGGCCATACCACTTACGTACTTTTCCAAAATTAGTTATAATTAACATTAGAATATTTTCGTTGATTTTATAAATCATTGTCAACAAGTTTCATTTTTTGAACTTGAAATAACATATGGCAAATACTAAAAGGCATACGAAATTTATATATAGTTATATATACAATTGATTATTTTGAATTGAAAAATTGTTATCAATTTGTTGTCTAAAAACTTATATGCGTATAAAAAAATCTTTCATTCTATAACTTGGGCATTATTTTATTAATTTTAACTACCCCCTTTATAAGAAGTTCATTAAAACACATAATTTATTAATTAAAATATTTGAATTAATAAATAAATAAAGTAAATATTATATTATATGTTATAATAAAAGATACTATGAAGGTTAGACTATTTTATTTTCGGTAATTAAAAAATTATACAAATAATTATATGTGTGATTTAATTGCGTATGAATAATAATTTGTTGCAGTTAGTAGGAATGCATTGGGATTTACGTCTTAAAGCAGTGAATTTTACGATTTTCGCAAATTATTTTTAACTGAAAAGATTAAAAAAATCTTGAAGATCATTATCTTTTACCCAGAACTATCAGCAAATTATTTTTGTTTAACAAACTTTTTTTTTATCACTTTCGCCTTGCATTATTTGAATTCTAGGCCTACTGCATAGCTGGCGCCGCCACATGGCCACTGTCAACTCTCATGACAATATTTTCCACAGGCCTCCATAGAGAAGTGGCATGGGGCTGATATGCACCTGAGCACACCTGAGAACTGCTGAGAACCGAAGCGTGTAGGTAACATGACTGGAAACTTTCACTGCCGATAAGGTAGAGAATCGACAATGAAATAATGATACAATTTATATTTATGACGTGAGATCGAGCCACCTCATTCATGGTCTAAACTATTTTATCAGCTCAAATTGTCTTTAAACTAAATAAATTAAAAATTTTAATTTAAATGCTATATGTACTTGAAAAAAATAATTAAGGAGATAAAATATAAACATGATTTTCCATTGAAGTAATCAAACTTTTTAATTATATTCCTCTAAATAAATCAAATCAACTTAAAAATTGATTTAATTTTTACATTCTCATCAAAATGAGAAGGTATTAGTTTTATGTGAAAATAACTGCCTAATCCGAAAAAAACAGGTTTGATAATGGTGTATGTCGTTGCCGTCGATGTCGTCTGTATACCGGATAACTTTGAAAGACTGATCGGATCAGGTTGCAATTTGGCACACAGTTTTAGGTACCAAAAAGAAAGATCGAGTTCGTTGACCTGCATTTTTTGATCAACAGTTCTGCTTTTAACCACAAAAAATGAAAAGTCAAAACTTCTATTTTTCGGTCAAACTATGCAAGATAAGAAAAAAATGAAAATACAAAAATTGTGCACCCAAAAAATATCTACAAATTGTTATAAATCACTTTTTGATAGAACGTGTAGTTTTCGTTTGTCCGCAAACAATAAAATTTAAAATAAAGAAATTTTATTTTCGCAAAAACGACACATGCTATGAAAAAAAATGAATAGACAAAAGTTGTTCACCAAGAAAGAGTGACAAATTTGTTATTGATCATTTCTTGATAAGGATGCTTTGTTTTTGTTTTACTAATCGTAAAAATAACATTAAAAATAAAAAATTAAATTTTTGGAAGACGAAACAAGGTGCGAAATAAATGAATAGAGAAAAGTTAATCGCCCAAAAAAGAGCTATAAATGTTCTATTTAACATTTTTCGATAGGACGCGTAGTTTTTGATTTAATCGCAAACAAACATTAAAAATGAAAGAATTTAATTTGTGGAAAACGACACATGATACGAAAAAATTAAGAGATTAAACGTATTCGCGCAAAAATGATCTACAAATTTGTCATCAATCATTTTTGCAAGGTATTAATATCAAGAAAGGGAAAGTGAAATCAAATACAATATAATTATTTATATGAAAAATACAATAAAAGAAAGAAAAGAAAGAGAAGCTTCCAGAATAAGGGCCTAATTAATCAACATTTGTTCCTTTTTCTTAGATTTTATATTTCGAAATTGAATATGAAGCAGATTATTCACAAGTTTTCCAAATATTTTTCTTTACTCCGCAGAGGTAATGCTAAAATCTTCTATTGGCAAAGTAGAAATAAATAATTTTTTATTTATATTTCCCTAATTGATGATGATTATGAAAAGTTTTGACAGATATCTAAAAATATAAAATTCTTTCTCCAAAAAATAGATGTGTCACGAAAATATCGAAACGATTGTTGTCGCTTTTTGGCAATGCAGATTGGGTAATTTGAAAAACTCGAAGAAAGGAATGTTGCCAAATTCACACACATAATTAAGAATTCGGTTTCAGTTGAAGGGTTAAGAACAATGTGACATAAGAAAAAGTAATTTTATTGATCAATAGTAATGAAAAATTGTATTTTTACAACAGGTGAGAAATTACAATTTGTCAATAGTTTCATTGTATTATTCAAATTGAAATCATTATTTTCGTAAACCAAAAATTACACCCTAGAGAGGTAAACGAGAAAATCTGAGATTTATAGAGTTTTTGAATCAGTCCTTTATCTAATTATTCTGTTCATATCGCGTTGGTCCTAGCTTTTTTACCCTAAAATAAAAACTTCAAAAATATGAATAAATCGCTATTTTGATGTTTGGCATTTGTGTAAGACTAGCTTCATGTTAGTTTTCTTGGCAGCGCGAAATTGAAATTTTTAAGTACTCGTATTTGGTTAATTTGATTGTCTTTACAAAAAATATGACTCAATTATCAACACAATTATTGAAAATTCAACAATTTGATTCAAATTTTTCTGTTTGACTAACACATTTTTTGTTATTAAAAATTCAACTATTTTGTTAAACAATTATCTTTTTGCTTTCAACATTCATTTCTTTCTGTGGGAATTTTACCTTTTTTTTTTGTTGAAATGCAACTCGATCATTAAAAATAATCTATTTCAGTTTAGAATTACCTTTTTGTTGAGAATTCATATTTTCGGATTGAGGATTCAAATGTTTCTCAGAAATTGCGTAGTCTATACTCGAAAATTCAACAATTCGGTTGAAAATTTAATTATTCGGTAGAAAAATTACGTATTTTGCGAAAATTAATCTTTTTTGGTAGAAAATCAATGTTTTTTTGGTTAAAAATCAAGTATTTTGTTGGAAATTCAACACTTTTGTTGAAAAGTCCTTTTTGGGTGAAAATTCAACTGTTTTATTGAATTACTTTCTGAAAAGTTCATTTTTTTTGGTTGAAGATTCATAAATTTAGTTAAAAATTTATTGCTTCTGGCCAAAAATTCAACAACTTGGCAGAAAATTTAACTATTTAGTGGAAAAATTACGTATTTTGTTGGGAATTTGACTTTTTTGGTAGAAAATTAATTTTCTTTGTGAAAACTCAAGTATTTAGTTGAAAATTCAATAATTTTGTGTAAAAGTCATACTTCTTGTTGAAAATTCGACTGTTTTAATGAATTACATTCTGAAAAGTTTATTTCTTTGGTTGAAGACTCATGAATTAGTTGAAAGTTTATTTTTATTTGATAAAAATGATTTTTCCAAATAAAACTTTGACTTTGGTGTTGAAAATTCAATTGATTGCTTGTAGGTTCAATTTTTTCAAAAATTCGTATTCTCTGGTTGAAAATTCAACTTCATTATAGAAAACTCGTCTTTTTGGCTTTAAAAATGAACAATTTTGTACGAAATTCAACTATTCTGTACAATATTAGCCTCTTTCATAGAAAATTCGTTTTTGTTTGTTTAACAGTGATTCTCCTCAATAAAAATTGAGCTTACATCACATCCATTTTTCTAACTAATTATTTGAAAATTGAATGTAATTTGTTAAAAATTCTTCTTTTTTGTTGGATAATCAATCATCTTGGTTGAAAACTCAACTATCTTGTTGGAAATTCATGTATTTGGTTGAAAATTTGAAATTTCTTGGTTTAAAATTCAAGTTTTTGGTTATAAATTTATGCCTTTCGTTGAAAATTCATCCTATGTGGTAGAAAACTAATCTTTTCGTATGGAAATTCATCTTTTTGGTTAAAAAATTATTCCTTTTGTAGAAAGTTAATCTTTTTTTGGTTAAAAATGCAACTCTTTTTATACAAATTAACAGTCAATTCAATTTAGTAGAATGTTCTCACTTTTTCCACAAAAAATTTCATTTCAGGTTTTTTTTTCTCCACAGAAGAGGTAATTAGTGCGCGCATTGCTTTTATGCTAATAAGGTGTTCTAAAAAAAAACCGCCTCAGTCTACTTGGGTTCTGGCAGAATATTTCTGAAGAAACTTTTCAAAATGTATTTTTACAAACCTAAAAAATTTTTTTTTAAGATTGTATAATCATTTTAAAACCCATAACATAAACTTTTCGATTTAGTAAAAAAGACATTTTGAAAAGGCAATTTCGCGCCAGAACTCAAGTCTATTTCTTGTTTTTTCAGAGAACAGTTCAAGTGTAGTCTGAATTTTCAAAATTTATCATGTCATAAGAATAGTTCCCACATACAACTGAGATCGCGAATTGGGTGTTCTGAATTCTCTAACTTAAAATAGAATAAATAAAAAAAGGACCGTCAGTAATAAACCATAAAAGGTTCGAACGGCGGTGATAAAAAGCATGGACACTGAAATATGCTTTCATTTGGATTCGTGCATGAATTACGTAAGGGTTATTTCTGGAATTTTACAACCCCATGTGATAATTTTTTTATTATCGTTACATTTTCAAGTTTATTTTCGCAACTCGTTAGGAAGTTTTAACTGACAATTGACTCTTACGACGATTATCAATCGTAAATTCGTAACTGATCCTTGGAGAAGGAATTCGAGTCGTACAAACAGTTGAAAGTGTCTAAAAGTTTTTAATATCTTCACCTCCAGTATATCAATCGCTGCCCTCTCTCAGTAAGAGGAGAAATTTCTCAGTAAAGTTATAGAAGTTAGGCAACCAATCCTGAAACTTTCACAGAAAGCATTTTTTTCTTTCAATCCTTATCATAGGACTATTCAGAGTGCAATCGATCAGTTCTCAAAGCATCTTAGGCGGCAATCCGTAATTTCGCAATTATGAGCCATGCCAAGATAGAAACACGTAACTAAATCCGGAACAGCGCAACCCACGTTTTACATGGCGCTTACGTACTTCTCTCGCAAATAATTAAATGTCCGACCAAGATTTATCAACAGCAATTACTATTCAAAATATACTATTCCTAACACCGAAATTGGATACAATGTTTCAATAAAATTAAAGGAAATGTCTTGCGGCCTCTTTGATCAATTTTCATTCCATAAATCTAATGATTCAAGCTTCTTGCATTTTTCTTAGGGCTAAATTTGTATTCATCCCTAGTGGCAAAATTTTCACAAGAAAGTAGAAAAATTAATAACACGTTCGTTCCACAACAATGCGCCGACCCAGGTTGCTGATCAATTTCTCTAGCGATCACCCCGAGTGAAGAGCTTCACAAGGTTGTTATGTGAGTTGATTTGTAACTGTAATTTGTTGTAAAAAATGTACCTTTTTGCAATAAAATGTACGAAATTCAACAAATAGATACAAAAAGCTAATTTTTTCTTGTATTTTCTTATAGAAAAGTAAAGTACTTGAGATATGTTGTACTTGAAATTATGTGGTGAATACTTGTAGTTTTTTGTTTGAATGTACAAATTAAAACAAAAAATATCAATGTTTCATTTTCAAACGCTCAGGATTAATTCCTGCAGAACGACTCCAGGTCTAATTTTTAAATTTCACTTTGTGGAGTATATCATTTAAACAAAAAGAACGTCTAAATTGGACATTTTACTAATATTATTTATTTTCTCCGAAGAAAAGACTTGAGAGAAGTGACCATCGACTTGAATTATTGCAGATACACTTCAGGAATATCAATATTTAGCTTAAGATTTAAGCCAAGTGTTATAAACAATTGATATAATTAATTATTTTCATACGGTGCTCGATAAAAGTGAAACAATCAAATTTGCTTAAGAATGCCTGAATATCTCGTAGTAGTAGTATTTAGAACGTAAAGTAACCATTAGTCAACAAATTACCATTATTAAAAATATTCTAATAAATAGATTGTATTTTTTTTCGAAAAATTCTTCTTCTCATCAAACAACTTTCAAATTAATTCTAAATTATAATAAATAGCTGCTAAATATTTGTATTGTTAATAACAATATGATAAACAAACAAAAAATGTTACGTTCCCCATCAATTACTTTTTCATTGAATCTTACCATTCTAATTGTTTTATTCAACAAATTTCTAATGTGTGAGTGAAATTATTAAATTTTGTTGCATAAATAAAATTTTTTAATTAATAATTTGAGAGAAGTTTGAGTTAGTTGAAGAAATATTTAGAAGTTATTAAAATATCCAAACTTAATTTAAAACTTGGAAAGATTTCAAAAACAGAAAAATTAAATGTAGATTTTTGAAGATTTCGAAATTAAAGTTTGAAGCTTCTGAAGGATCTTTACAGGTCTCAAGAAAAGAAAAAAATGTTTTCAAGATTGCTGGGAAAATTCATAATGATTTTTTGTGTTGAATAATAACTTTTAAGAGAATATTCTAAAGGATTCGAAAATAATTTGCAACTGAAAAATATTTTAAAACATTTAAGACAAAATGGAGAATTTTTATAATTTCGAAAAAAAATGTGAAGCTTTTTAATCATTTTTAAAGGTTTTAGAAGAATAATAAATTTGATTAAAATTCTTAGAAAAACTAACAATGAATTCAATTTTAAATTCATTTTTTAAAAATATTTGAAAAGAGTTTCGAAAAAGAATCTGGAAGATTTTAATGTATTTTTTTTTCATTTTGCAGGATTTTCAAGAAATTATAAGAAACATTCGAGTACCAAGATAATAACAAAATTGGCATTAGATTTATACCAAATTTCAGGATGATTTTTTTCAAATTTTTAAGAAAATATTTAAAAAGTTTTCAAAACTTATTTCGATGTATGAATTAATGTTAGCTTCAAATTACTTAAAATAATATAATTTTTAAGATTTGTAAATTTGTTGATTGATTCTCTAATGTATAACATTGAAAATGACAGCTTGGAGTTATATATTTTTAAATATTTGAAATGTACAAGGTATGAAAGTAAGAAATTCATAATTTTGCAGTTTGAAGGCTTTTAATTAAAAAAGTTTTGATTAGAAAGTGTTAAAAGCTTCCGTTTTATATTTCAATTATTTGAAATAATTTTTAATTCATAGCTCCATCTAGTATGAAAAGACGTCAAAAATTTCTGTTATTCTCTAATGATAATGAAGATTTCTTAGTCAAAAAATTGTTGTTTTTCGACCTAGGGTGTCAAATATTGAGAAGAATTTTTTCAAATAGAAGCTTTTTTGTAATATCGATTACGTACTCATCCTAACTCAAAATCATCTTACTGTCATATTCTAAATATAAGTCACCCTAGATAAAAAAAAAACAACTTTTTGGCTGAGAAACCTGTAAATTTCTGTAGATTTTTGTAATTGTAAATTCTTGTAGGAAATTAAAACCACAATCAAGTACAGTAAGGTAGATGTCCCAGTAATCGGGACGGTCCCAGTAATCGTGAGTTTTGAGGTGTAAACGCCAGAATTAAGTATTTTCCGCATAAAAATACAATCCTAAAATATTTTTAAGCCAGGTTGAACAATGCTTGTTGTGGAAACCAAATTAGTTTTTCTATACAAATAGTGCACATGGGTAAAAAAAATTCATTTGTATTGCCGGTGGCGATGAATCACGAAACGTGGAAAATAGCTTAACATTTTGGTTAGGAAAGGCGCCTCTTTACTTAAGCTTTTACTATGTCAAGAAATTAGTTTATCGGGACGAAAATAATTTTTATGTAATAAAAAATAATTTTTGTTTCATAAAATAAAGTAAAATCTTAATTTAGTACCTTCTCGTTCAAGAAATATCAGTCACGATTATAGGGACATTTCAAAAGCATAGTTGCTCGAGTAATCGTGACCTGTCACGAAGACTAGGACGACTCTGTCAAAATTTTATTTCCATATTTCGTTACAAATAATAATTTAATTAATTTCAAAAAGGTATGAAATGAAATCAGAGAACTGACTTATCACTGTGAGTAGTAATCGTAATATAAATTAGTGCTTAAAACTGAAAAAAGGTGATGTAAAATATTTGAATGAGTTTAGAGATTTCATTATCAATTTTTGAGTTTATTATCATTCTTCGGTGAAGTTAATATTTATTGAGTAATTTTTCATTAGATAACATTAATCTATACTGTACTATATAAAGAAAAATGTGTAATAGATATATAATTATTGATAGTTTTAATATTGTGACAACGTAAACAGAAAATAACCTCATTTTTTTGGTCACTGCATTTGAGCAAATTTCGTGTGCTACATCTAGTTACTTCAAATGTTAATGATTTTTAATTATAATATTCAGTATTATAAAAGAATTTCAGTATTGTCGTTACATATTACTTATCGTGATAAAAATTCTAATAAATATTTATCTCGACTTATTTTTGTGATCACTTTATTTCTTATGAATAAAATATTAATTTTATTCGATAATATTTTTAACTGAAATAAAAATTAAACATTTTAAAAGGAAATTCATTTTCATTATGATTAATTTTCATAGAGTTCATCAGACTTATTAGAACTATCAGAAGATTCGATTTTGAGGTTGTTTCGACGGCTTTCATCACAGAGGTCTCAATCAATATAAAACTAACAATACATCTTTCATTTCATTAAAGTATAGTAAAAAAAACAAAAATACACTTAAAATACACCTCCAAATTGCTAAAAACTGATTTCAAGAAAGCTTAACCTTTTTCACGAAGACTGGGACAACGACTCACGATTACTAGTACATGACAGATTTGGAAATCACGATAACTGGGACATCGGTGCTTTTCGACTTTTAATTGTTTATAAATAAAAAGTAATATTAAATATAATGTAAGAACAATTTTTTTAATATTCTAGGATGTTTAATGCTTCAATCAGTACCAATCATTTTTCAAATAATCCTACAAAAACAATTTTCTAAATATTTGAAGTCGATGAAATCTCTTATGGTCACGATTACTGGGACGTTTACCTTAATGCACAAGAAACATACTAAGAAAATACAAAATTTTTCCGAATAATAGAAACAAATTTATTGTATTTATTTGTAAAGATTCATGTGAAAATGGTTTTAATTTTTCGTTCATTTTTGTAAGAAATTTTCCACTAGGAATCAATAGATAAATCACTTTTTCTTTCAATAATAAATTAAACTTCAAGCAAAGAGCCTAAGGGACCGTTTGCAAACAAAGTTATGCTATTTTTTAACCAAATAGTTAAATTTTCTAAGAAATAAATTAATCACCAACTAAACAGTTGCATTTACAAAAGAATATTTAAACTTTCAAGCGAAAGAGGTGCTTTTCTCAAAACAAAATAGTAGAATTTTCAACTAAATAGTTGAATATTCATCATATAAAGAAGAATTTCCAAACAAATTTTTTGAACTCTTATATAAAAAAAGATTAAACTTCAGTCAAAAATAGTTTCGTTTTAATCTAGATAAGCGAATTTTCTAGCGAAGAAGATGAATTTTCAACAAAATAGTTAAATTTCCTGACATTTCTAGTTAAAAAAAATATTATTTTCACCAAAATAGTTGAATTTTCAAACCAAGAGATGGATCGTCAACTAATGAAGTAAATGTTTGAAGAGCTTCCAAACAAGCAAATAAATTTTAAGATAAAACGATTAGTTTTCCAACAAAACATTTTTTAAATAAAATACATGAATTTGCAACAATATTGTTGAACTGTCAACTAAAACCAATACATTTTTAACTAATAGTACAGTAGTTACGTTTGCAGTTGAAAAAATTAATTTTCAACAAAACAAAACGAATTTACATCAAAATAGTTGAGTCTTTAATCAATAAAATGTTTTGAAAAACAAAAGTAGTCCATCTTTTAATTTTTGACTGAAAACGATAAATTTTCAACCAAAGGAAAAATACAAATTGTTAACAAAATAGTAGAATTTTCAACCAAATGAAATGAAAGTTGAGCCAAAAATATAACAGTACACTTTTCAATTAAAAAGAATTGACTTTTAACGAAAAATATTTCTTGATTTTGAATTTTATTTTGTGGACTTAATCATTTAAACAAATAGAACGTCAAAATTATACATTTTTCCAATATTTTTTTCCGAAAAAAGAACGAAATAAAATCATTTTGTATCAGAGTGAAAGTATATATACTTAATAAACATGAATATATAGTTTATGATTCAACCCAATTGTTATAACAATAAATTAACGACTGTTGTTATAAACCTTCTAATAAAAAAGTTTTAATTTAATATCATAGAAAAAACATTGAATTTGGCATGTTTTAACATTCAACTTATAATTTTGATTGTTATTTACAATATTATAAACAAACATTAGGTTTAATATGATTTTTTCCTGTAACAACAATAATTATAAAAAACTCATTTTTTACATGATAGTCTCAAATTTTTATTATCATTTAATAACAATACTCACTTATAATGATTGTGATATTTACTTATTGAAATAACACTATCAAGATGCATTAAAATAATTACAACGAAAGACCCGTTTCTTTAAATGTAATGTAACTATAGCTAACTATTTATTGAAGAATTTAATAATAACGTTAAAAAAGTAACAATTAAAAGTTAGTGACACCTTTTTTCGTTGGACATTACAATTGAGCTACTTGTAACATGAATTAGTAAAAAAATAATTGTTTTCGTTAAAAATGCTAAATCTAATATTTGTTTATAATATTGTTATCAGAAATGAAAAAATATATAACGTTTGAATTATTCTGTGTTTAAGAATCATAATTTTTAATAGATTTTTACTTATAAAGAAGTTGTATCTGCTATTGAGAACAGAATTCAAGTAATTGTTTATCGAATTTGTTTATAAAAATATGGCTAGATATAAAACAAAATATTTATCTTCTAAAGTATATTTATCTTCATTATGCTGAGAATTTATTGAAAAAAATATCCAAATGGATTAAGAATTGTCGTCTGTAGTGGATTATGAAGAGTAAATTCCCGATCCTGCCCACTATGGAACGTCTTTTTTTCTGCAACAGCAGGTCCTTGATTTTGAAACATTTTGAATGGTTATTAGAAATTCATATTTTTCTAAATTCCTGAGAGGAAAAGATTTCTGCGCAGCACATATTCAAGGCGAAACTTCCAAAAAGGCAGATGCTGAATATCCGAAAAGTGTTATGAAACTGGAACTAGTAAATTAGCTGTCTCAGGAGAGAGCGTGTCCTCAGCATAACTCGATGACTGTCGAATTCAATAACATATGACACTTTTTCGAATTTTCACTCCGCAATAAATGCGACACTATAAAACTGTCTTTAGAAGATTAAAACTTCTTAATTATGCAAATAATCCAAAACTAGAAAACGAAGCTTCACAAAGGCATTAGGTGCTAATTTTTTACATCTTTCAAAACTATCATCCCACTTCTAGAAGTAGGAGTCGGAACTAGGCAAATCTGTAGAAACTCTGTGAGAAATAAAAAAAAATCAATTTCAAGAGTTGAATATTCATATTTTTGTTATTCAAAAATTAGTCTGAAAACTTGAAAAATCTACTACTATATTTTTAATCGAGAATTCATCTTTTTTAATTATCAATTTTATTATGTGGTTGAAAATTTCATTATTTTGTTGAAAAGTCAACAATTTTGCTGCGAAGTCATTCATTTTGGTTGAAAATTAAACTGTTTTGTTAAAAATTCCTCTTTCGTGGTTGAAAATTAATCATTTTTGGTAGAAAATTAATTTTCTTTGTTGAAAAATTACCTTTTTTGTTTAAAATGCATCAATTTGGGTTTTTTTTCTACTTTGACTGAAAATTCGTTGGAAATTCAACATTTTTGTTGAAAATTCATATTTTTGGTTTTAAAATTCATCTTTCTTGGTAGAAATTTCATGTCTTTGGTTCAAAACCTAAAGATTTTTGGTTGAATCTTAATTCTTGTTGGTTAAAAAGCCTACTATTATATTTTTGAAGAGAATTCCTTCTTCTTTAGTTGAAGATTTATTTTATTTCGTTAAAAATTTTATTATTTTCTTAGAAATTCAACAATTTTGTTAGAAAGTCATTCTTTTTGGTTGAAAATGAATCTATTTTGTTAAAAATTTATCTTTCTATGTTGAACATTCAACTATTTTGGTAGAAGATTCAACTATATGGTTTAAAATAAAATTTGTTGTTGAAAATTCATATTTTTTTGTAAAAAGTTCAACTTTTTGTGAAAAGTTTGTATTGTGGTTGAATTTATAAGTTTTTCATTTAAATGAAAATATTTCTTGTTTGGAATATCAACTTTTTTGGTTAAAAATTTAACCGTTATTTTGTCGAAAATTTAACAATATTGTCATTTTTTGCGTCTTTCTTCGTTGTTGCAAATTTAACTATTTTGTTGAAATTTCATCTTTTCGGGTTCAAATTCAACTATTTTTGCAGAAAATTCAACTGTTTCTGAAGAAAATAGATCTATTTTGTTGAAGATAACTTCTTTGTTACGAATCTATATTTTTGGGAAAAAATTCAACTGTCCTGTTCACATTTTTCAAACATTTATCTGTTTTTGATTTAAAATTAAAGCATTTTTCGGTTCAAATACCATCTATTGCATTTTTTGTTGAGAATTCATCTTTGGTTGAAAATCCAGAAAAGACGAATATTCAACGAAATAGTAGAATCCTCAACCAAAACAAATTAGTTTTCAAGCAAAAGGATGAATTTTCGACTATGATAAATAATCTTCTGCTAAAGGAGATGGATTTTCAACAAAATAGTTACATTTTAAACCCAAAATATGAATTTTCAACCAAAATGATGAACCCACAACTAAAAAAGTAATTTTTCAACAAAATAGTTGACTTTTCAACCAGATAGTTGATTTGTTTACCAAACAATTGGATTTTTAATCTAAAAATATAAATCTTGAACAACAAAATAATTTGCAACCAAATAATTGAATTGTATACCAAAATGACAAGTTTTTAACAAGGAAAATTAATTTTCCACTAAAAAAGCCGATTTTTTAACAAAATACATGAGTTTCCAACCAAACGTCATCCATTTTAAATAAAAAATTGAATAGTCAATTTTTCAGTAAAAAATCACAAATTAAAAAAAAAATGAAACCTTCAACCATACAAATTAAGTCTCAACCAAGCTAACCGAAAAAGTGAAGTTTGTACCAAAAGAAGAATGTTTAAACATGTTTTAAAATGATTCGAGTTATTTCTAAAAGTTTGAAAAATCTTTCAAAATGAAAAATTGCTATTAAAATCTTCGAGAATTTCCTGCACATTTCCAGAAATCTCTTGAAATTATTTGAAATTTTCTCTAAAAATTAATTTTTCAAAACAGAAAATTATTTATAATTTTCCTAGGAATCTTAAGACAATTTTTTGTTTCTTTGTTTAAACCTTTCAAGATTCTTAAAAACCTTCGAAGTTTTTTTCGAAATCTTCTAAACGTACATTTATAAAAATTCCTTGAAACATTTGAAAATTTTAAACTATTTGAACATATTTTTAAGTGATTGCAATTTTTTCTAACATTGAAAAAAAATCGCATAAATTCCTAAACTTTCTACATATTACTTTCTACGATGGTATTTTTCATAAATTTTTTAAAAAGTTATACATGAATAGAAAAATTGCCTGAACATTTTCCGGATTCTTTTTGATAATTTTAGAAAACTTTTGAACTGTATTTAAATCTTCTCTTAAAATCAATTTCTCAAAGTAAAAAATCATTTTCAATTTTCCAGAAATCTGAAAAAATCTTTCAAAATTCACTTTTTTGGAAACTTTGATTGTGATTCCCAGCTCTAATTTAAGTTCCGTTTAATTTCCGGGTTTTCCCGATTTTCTTTAGTTCCCGGATATTTCCCTGTTTTTCCGGTGAGTAGACAAACTGACTTCAATTTTATGAATCAAATAGCAATTTGAAATATTCCAAATTGTGAATTCTACAACTTTAGCTGGCGATTGCCAATCATTCGTTAAATAAAAAGTTTTAATGACATACATCCGCATGTTCTTGGTTCTTTAAGGATAAGTAAAGATTTTTATAGTGACATAAACACTCGTTCCTGTCGTTTTAACAATAAAATATTTCTGGCCTGTCACAAGGGAGGAATAAATTATTTTACAGCATTAAAAACAATGATACCTTTTTTGTAAATAACTACCAAAAAGTATTATATTTATGTTTTTTTTATAAAAGAAGGTTTCTTTTAATTTTCTATCTTTTTTTCTTGCTTGTCAAATTTGTTTTCACTTGAAATGACGAGTGTTGAAATCAGGATAATTTTGAAGCATAACGAAAAATTCATTGCATTGCTCGCATTGAGATATGACTGGTGATTTCGTTTTATGGCAAGAGCAGTTGAGTTTTTTACGTCTGAACCATGGCTCTGCAGATGTATCTTCAGAAAGGAATGATACCAAAACGGATATGGTAATAAGTCGCATTATATGTTGTAAAAGTTACAACACAGCATTTCCTTTATAAGCCATATTTTTTTAATGATCGTGTAGCATCATTTGGTTCAAATTAAATCCCAATGTGGCACTATTTGATCCAAAAAGTGTGTCAAAGCGTGCGACAATAAAAAAATAGTTTGAATCCATTTACAATTAGAAAGATATGAATTTGGTTGCAATTTTCAATGTAGCAATTATTATTATTGTACTATGCCTTTTCACTTTGAACCCCGGTGAAATAGAGGTCTATATACTGGGTCAACCTCGCAGATGGGTAAAGTTTACAGCACCATTTCTTCATTTCATTCTTTCTTCCAAGCAATAATTAAAGGCTCATTTAGGGCTAATTCAATGTCCTAATGCCAGATTTTCGGATCTGCAATTTGTTTAAAAAACCGTTGGTGCTGCCAACTTTACGTAAGTACCACTTCGAAAAAACGATGAAGGGATTGAAATTTTGAATTTATATTTTCACAGGAATTTCTGGCTCTTTTAAGGCCCACGAAATATAATAAAAAAGTTTCTTAAAAAATTGTTCGAACAAGATTTTTTAAACATTTTTTTAAATTGATGAACAAATTTTTCTCATGTTATATTTTTTGGCTCATAAAGGCTCTCTGAATATCGTGGTTTTCTAGAATTGTTTATATATTTTTGCAACATTAGTGTAACATACCAAAAGCTCGAAGATAGCAGCACCAACTTAAAAAAATGGTCAAGGGTTCAAAATGTCGAATCTAAAAATTAATTTTCTGAACTGAAAATGTAGCTTATTTATTTTTGGCAGACAATGAATCGTTTTTAGTTGAATATTCAACTAGTTGGTTCAAACTCCAACAACTTTGGTAAGAATTTATTTCATTAGTTGAAGATTTAACTATTGTGTTGATAAATCGATCTTTTCTTGATAGAAAATCAATTATTTTTACCGAAAAGGTAACCGTTCCATTTTTAGTTGAAAATTTATCGTTTTTAATTGAATCCTGAAAAATTTGGTTGAAAGTTTTTTTATTTTATTGTACGAACATCTTCAACTGATTTGTTAAAAATTCATTTTATTTGTCATGAAGGGCTGCAGTGCAGAAGTAGATAACCAATATTTTTGCCAAAAATTAGCTTTTTTATTAAGAAATGTTCAAAAAATCAAGTACAGGTTGTGCTATTTGTTATATTTTCTATTTGTTCAAAATCTCATTATTAATATATTAATAGAAAGATTGGTAATTTTAAACCAGATATGTAACTGACACTCTCTCTACATGTATCCTATCTTCTTTTTTTAAGTGTCTAACCTCTTACCATTTTTTCAACATTTTTTTGACCATATTCCTCTTTTCAAAAATTTTTAAATACAGTGAAATGATAAAATACTTCTTCTTTCAAAGAAAAACCGCTTCACTAAAATTATCTTCCACTTTTTTTCAGCACCAAAATACCAATAAAATTCCAACCTAAAATCTTAAATCTTCATTTGATACAAAAAGCCACTTTTATAAGTATTTTTTTCACTTAACATTCTGCCTCGCAGTCAGAAGCGATATTTCTTAAAATTATTATCCTTTATTCACAGAGAAACATATACGTTTCTTATTTTTATAGAAAAGAATGATTTTTTTCGGAAGACAATTTTTTTATTCTCATTCAGCCTCCTCATATCTCAGAAGCAAGTATTTATCATTTTGTAAAATTCAAAAATAGATTATTATAAAAATAATAATAAAAATAAAAAATTTTTTTGTAGCTATTCAAGGACAATTTGCAAAACCCATGAAATTTGAACCTCCAAATACTTGAATGATATATAAATAAAACAAACTGGTATCACAAAAAAGCTTGTTCTGGTAGATACTTACATTTTTCATCACAACATCCATGGTCTCAAAAGAAAGGGATGATTTTTGGGCTTATTGATAGAGCTATTATATTGTCTTCTTCACAATTTGGGAACCAATACATCCAATTATTACAACAAATTTTGATTAGTAATAGCTGTCCACTTCATTTAACTAATAAATTAATTAAAATAAGAATTGATAACATTGATAATTCAGGGACTAAAACAGAATCACAAAATTTCAAAGCTTCTACAGTAATTCCATATATTTCTGGTATTATCAATAAAATAGCTACAATATTAAGACAAAAAGGCATTAAGGTCATTGTTAGACCAAGAAAATCAAATTTCATCTTATTTCCTTTTCCTATAAGATAAATTATAGATATTTTGCAAAAAAGAAATATTGTTCACTGTTTCGACTATGTAAACTGTGACTGTTGTTACATTGAACACACAGGTAGACCAGTACATTATAGAATTAAAGATCAACAACGTCATAATTCAAGTATTGATAATATCACGGCACTCGAAAGACATAGAATTGAGACTGGTCATGATTTTGATTTTCAACATCCAAAGATTCTAGCTTATGAAAAAAATTTGAAAAAAAGTTTGACCATCGAATCATTCTACATTAACAAAGAAAAAATTGCGTTAATCTTAGATATGACAACTTCAGGCTTTCGGATTTTCATAGTTTATTGTATAAAAACTAATTTCAATTTACTATTCTACTTATAATGGAATTTAAAAATTTAGCGCCTTATGATCAATGACCATATTCATTGACTTCAGTAATGTACTAATTGAACTTTATGGGATGACTTTGTAAACAATTGTTGAAATTGGACAGTTGAAAGACTCTAAATGTAAACGCTGTTTTGCTTTTCTCAATTTTCTCCTAATCCATAAAAAATGTGAATTTGAATCAATTATCTCCAACCTCATTTTGGTTAATCCAAAATCGCAACAATGTGTGCATATATTAAATTTGGTAAGCTTTCAGTCGTTTTTTAATTTTAATCTCATTTTCATATCTTCTTAACTTAACCTTACATTGATTTTTTTTTCTTTTCACATAATTTCATTTCGCTTTATTTCCACAGTGACATTAATCGAAGCTTGTGTCGTCATTATTATACAAATTATAGTTTAATTATTTTTTCGAATTAATTTTTCGATGATGAACCACATTGTTGGGATGAAGGATGAGCCAATAAGCTCCGAGCTATTCAAATTAACAGCTCTTTCAGTTGTCATTTCGATTAATGTCAGGTAATGATTAAACTACTATATGTGATATTTATGACTATTAGATAATTTTTATTAACTCCACATAGAGTCCAAAACGTAGCTTATTCAAAATTTAAGCTTCATTTTTTGTTTATTTGACTTACTTGAATGATATGCGTGGAATTGCTTAACTTTTTTTCAAACAACATCATTTTTTACCAATTTAGCAGCTCAATATCTCGGGTGTAAGTTTTACTTTTTTTGTTTGAACTGAAAATTACATTTTTTAACGTGATCCTCAACCGAGCCTGTATCAATTTAAAGTTCCTGACACTTTGAGATTATAAAGTTTCACATTCAATTTCTCGGAACTGGATAATTGTTTTCAATCTTCTTGTTTTTATCTCAATTCAGGAACACTTCAGCTCAGGAGCAGATTTTTGTTTCGTCTTTGAGTGGTGATTTCGATTTCACAGAATGTTATTTCGCTCTCCTAAAAAAGTCCGATTTTGATGATTATCTTGTTCTGTACAGCAACCCTTTAGTTAAAGATCCATCTGCTTTGTTGAAAATTTTACTATGTTCTTGAAAATTTGTAACTTTTTGTTTGAAAATTAATTTTTTTCAACAAAAAATTTTACCATTCCATTATTGATTGAAGAATCATTGTTTTCAGGAGGAAATTCAACACTTTGACATAGAATTGATGCATTTTGTTGTAAATTTATTTTTTCGAGTAGAAAATTATTCTTCTTGATTGAAATTTCAACTAGTTAGATGACAGTTGAATTATTTTGTTAAAAATTTATCCATTATGTTGAAAATCAAATTTTCAACTCTAATATAAAGTATGCAATTTTTGTAGAATATTTAATTAATTTGTGTAAAATTCAGGTATTAAATTTTTCATTGTGAATTCATGTCTTTTGTTTGAAACATTAAATCAATTTAATCAACTGTAAATTAAAATAGTCCTTCTTTGACCAAACATTGATCGTTTTTAGTTTTAAATGCAACTATTTAGCTTTAAAAATCATATGAAGTGTTGCAAATTCTTTTTGTTCGGTTGATAATTCCATTCTTTTCGAAGAAAATTCAACTATTTGGCTGGAAATGGACTTTTTATGCGAATTATTTTTTTGCTTCAAAATTCAACTGCTTTCTAAAGAATTCACTTTTTTGCTTCGAAAATTCAACAATTTGGTTGAAATATCAACGACTATATTTTTTATAAAGAATTCATTTTTCTGGTTAAATTTGACTGTTTTTTATTAAAATTCGATTGCTTTTCGCTTGAAATATCAACCATCATACTTTTCTTCAAGACTTATTCTTTTCTTATTATAAATTGTAAAAATAAATTGTCGTTGCAGATTCATCATTTTAGTTGAAAATTTGTCTTCTCTGCTGAAAATTTAATTATTTTGTTAAAAATTGAACTATTTTGTTGAAAATTCAATTCTTTTTTTGGAAATTGAACTGTTTTTTGGGACATTTGTCTCTTGTGATATGAAATTCATCCTTTTGGATTCGAAATTTGAACTTCGGAAAAATTTGTTGTTGAAATTTAACTATTTGCTCAAAAATTCACCTTTACAAGTTGAAAATTAATCTTCATTGCTTGAAAGTCCAACTCTTTGGCAACTATTTAGTTGATCATTAATTTTGTTTGTTATTGAAAATTCAATTATTTGGTTGGAAATTAATTAATGTTTTTTTTTAATATTCCACTATTTTCTTCAAAAGTCATCTTTCTAGTTCAAAAATTCAACTGATTTGTTGAAAATTCATTTTTGGCTTGTAGGTTCGACAATTTAGTTAAAAATGCAACTGGTAGTTTCAAATATTCAGAGAATTTAATTTCAAGTCGTCACTTTGTTGGACGAAAAGTTTGTTTACTCTTCGAAATCCACTGTGAAAAAGAAACCATCATATATAGCAGCATATAACCATCTACAATCTTGGTCTTTGAATTAAAAAAACCTGTTCCGTACTTTAGAGGCCATAGAATTCACAACAAATTAGATTAGATTAACGAGGATCCTGAATCTTGAAGAGAACGTCTTTTTTGCATCCTCGTTTTTTCTTAAAAATCTAACAGTAGGGTCCATTTTTGGGTTCGATGTGTCATTCTACGCGAATGAGAAATTACGAAGCAACCACTTTAGCCCAAATGAGATGCTTCATCTCCTATAACAATGAAAAGAGCTCACATGATGTCAGGTAGTTTCAAAAGTAAACTTCTTTTGCTATTTATTTTTCATAATAATTTATTGTAAAAAAAACTGTCTCTTTAAACTTCTTCACTATGGTTAAAATTTAAAAGCCCTTGAAATATAGTCTCCTCTTTCCGGAATAATCAGAAAAGAAAAGCGTGAAATTCCTAATCTTTTAAATTAGTTCAATTCGAAATATTCTAAGCGGAACAGTTCTAACATGGGAATATTTATTGAAACGTCAAAAAATGCACAATTTCAATCTCATATTCTCAAAATTTGAACATTTCACCAATTTTGTGAAAAAAACGTAGACAACGTAGATAAAAAATTTAAAACGTTCAACAATATAAACGGAATCAGATTTAACGTTTCTTAATTGGAGATCCATTCAAATCGACTGAAATCTTTTAAATATGTTGAAATACATTTTAATTTGTAAAATCCACTATAATCTTTCAAATAATTAGAGTTCCTATAAATCTTTATCTTCTCTCTTTGAACTATTAAAATCCGTCGGAATCCCTTGAAATAATATTTAATTCATTTCGTAAAGTGTAAATCATAAAAAATCCCGTCAATATGAATTGAATTAAACTTATTTATTGAAGTTCTCTAGAAAAAACAGCATTATCCCTTGAAGTCTTTGAAATCCCTTAAAATCATTGAAGATTTAATAATAAAATTTTATTTATTTCAGAAATTTTTCCAGGAATCCCTTAAAAGCTTTGGAAAACGTAAGAATCGATTTAAAAAGTATGCATCATTTAGGAGCCCTTGAATATTTTTGAAATTTAACTTATTTATTGAAGTTCTCTAAAAAACTGCTTGCATTAAACTTGTTCATTAAAGTTCTCTAAACGAAACGGTTTAAATCCCTATAAATTTTTAAAATCCGTTAACTTTGTGGAATTCCTTAAAGTACTTAAAATCCCTTGAAATCGTTGAACTCGCTAGGAATCCCTTCAAATATAATTTAATTTATTTTTTATAGTTGACTAGAAATATTAGGAAATCTTTGAAAATGCTACAAAGTTCTTTGTAATCCCGTGAAACTTGTGTAATTTTCTTGAAATCATTTGGAATTCCTTAAAATCCCCGAAAATGATTGAAAATCATGAAAAATGGGGAAAGCCCTTAAAATCCTTTAGAGAGCCTGACGCCCGTGAAAGTCCCTCGAAATGTTTGAAATCCTTCGGAATCCTTTAAAACCTCCTGGTATGTTTGGAAATCCTCAAAATTTCGTGCCCTTTTTAATAAACTCTGAAAAAGTCACTTAAAATCCATGGAGATTTCTTGGACAGCGAATTGAATTAGATTTATTCATTAAACTTATTCATTAAACTTCTGCAAAAAAAATTAACATCTCTTGAAATCCTTTGAAATCCCTCAACATCCCAGGAAATGATTGGAATTCTTTAAAATTCTCTAAAAACAATCGTAATGTTGCAAAATTCCTTGAAATGCTTTAAAATCACAAAAAATAGCTAGAAATCCCTCCAAATTTAATTTATTTTCAGAACTTTACTCCAAATATCTTGAAATCCTTTAAAATCTTAGAAAATTCTTTGTCATCCCTTAAAATTTTGGAAATTTCTTGAAATTCCCGGAAATGTTTAGAAATCTGTTTTGATGAATTTTGACGAAATCGCTTGAAATCCATGGAAACATTCAAGTAAATAAATCATTTGTTTATAATTTCTCTATTTTTGGCATCAATTCTTTCAAAATTTTATCATCTTTTATGCGTATACTGATTTTATTATAATAATGTTTTTTGAATCCCGAAAAAATCATAAAAAATTCATGATAGGAAAATCATTATACACCTATACAAAATTTCCTTTAATAATAATTTTTCGTGATATTTTAAAGCAATGTAAAAATATTGCATGGTATTGTAAAGGATTACAATATAATTACAATGAAAATGTTTTCATTAAAAATTTGTTCAAATTTCAAAACTAGAAACTTGAAAATGTTTTCAAAAACATACTTCAGTATATTGGAATGGTTTTTAGATTGAAAGAATATATTGAAATTTGAATCGCTTTTAAACCTAAAAAATATTTTCAAATCAGTATTTATAATTTTATCTCTATTATTTCGGACACACTTTGAATTCAACAAGTTTTTTAGAATGTAGGCAACAGGCATGTAATTTAAGATTTAAGGAGGATCAAACGTTGCCGGTATGTCATGGGCAAATATAATTACAATTACCACATTACAAAATATTATTACTGCTGCTCAATATAGTTTCGAGGAGAATGATGTTTGATTTACGGGCAGTAAAAATTTCTTTTTTTTTAAAGACAATTACTGCAGGTCAAAGTTTAATGCAGTTTTGTCCAAGTTTCCCTGGTAAAAATGCATTTTTATATTAAAGTTCAATAAGTTATAATAAATTACAATAATGCGAATGTTGTAATTTTTGTAGCAATTGTTTGTAGAGTTGGTTAAAGTTTTCCAGTACTAGAAAAAGATGGAAGTTTCTAATGAACTTTTCAAAAATTTTCTCCAGTTTTTAAACGATTTTTAAGAATTTCTTGGAAAAAAATCTACTAAAAACTAATATTTTCTACTTGAACTCGGATAATTTCATAATATTGGCAAATGATCACAGAAAATATTTTCATCAGGGTTAATTTAAAGATATGATTGTATTTTAGTGAAAGAGGGTTAATTTTGTTCAGTACATAATTTTCAAAATATTCGCCGAAATTAGCTATTTTTAACAATTTTAATTAATTGTTAGCAAACAAGAATTTAATTCTTAAAACCTCAGATAGCGATGTCTTCGGAAATTATCAAGCGAATGAAATGAGTAAGATCAATAAAAATGGGAAAATTTTTTTGTTTCAAAATTAACTTGTATAAACTGCATTAAGCATTAATCCATAGAACTTTTTATTGAAAGAAGAAATTTTTCATACGTTTTATTTTTTTCTCATTGAAATAAAGAACCATGTTTCTTTTAGAATAAGGTTAGGTAGTATCTCAAAGAAAAGGTCTATGGGAAAAAAGTTTTCAAGGATTTTGAGAACTAAAAAAAAGTCATTTCATATAAAAAAAAAATAATTTTTCACGAAAAGGGATAAAAACTTACAAAAAATAATTACTTCAACAATAGTTTTTTAATAGATTTTTTTTCACTGTCACTTCTTACCAATTTCTAAAAAATGGTTAGATTTGAATAAACCATGGTTTTTTTTCGAAGAAAACATTCCCTTTAATTTTACTCTTTCAAATTTCTCGCAATTTTTTTAATTTTTCATTAAGAATATATTTTTTTCATCCAAAATATCACCAGCAGTACCATTATTTTGATTCTTAAAATGAGAATAATATATATTTTTGTAGTGATCTGATTTTTAGCACAACTTCTTTAATTTGATTTTTTTTTAAATTTCAGTCGACTACGTCGACTACTCGTCGAACTAAAACTATCAAATTATCTGATAAACTATTGAACGTATTGTGCATATTTTATATTAATGCTTTCCGCTGGTGATTAGTATTTTTCAAAGACAATTTTAATATGAATTTATATAGTTTTAAAGAAGAAATAAAATTTCCAAAATTAGGAAATTTTCAATTTCAAACAAAAATCTTCATAATCATTCCGTTGGAAATTTGTATTTCTAATAACAAATACAAATAAATAGTTCAAAGAAGATTTACAACTCTGAACAATGTAAGGTTATTTTTGCTTCTCACACAGAAATGTATATTTTAAAATAAAAATTATTGCAGTTCGAACACGATTTGTAATTTTTGAACAGTTTAATCGTATAGTAACGTTTTTCAAATTTTAGCAATTTCAGCTTATGTTAGCGTTTACACCAAACATTAGTATTCTAAAACATAAATCATTATTCATTGTATGATAATCATAAAGATGATAAGGTTTTGAAGAATTGTATTAGTGTTTTGCGTCGGAAATTGAAATTTTGATTAAAAACCCATTATAATCTAAAGAAGATTAATAATATTTTTCAACAATTTTAGGTTATGCTAGTTTTTACACCAAAAATTTGTTTTTTCAAATAACAATCATTCTAATTTGAAGAAGATTTAAAATCTTTCAACCATTTTTGATTATGTTGAAACCTTGGCACCTCCGATAGCTTCAATGATCAAGACAATTAGCTTAACAGAATATTCCGGGTATAACCATCGCAACTCCCTTATAAGGTCTTTATACCTCTCTTTCTTTTCCTTCTCCTTGGCGATGACGTTTTTTCAGCAGAACTATGTCAGGCCTCGAGTTCGCAACATAAACAATTGTCGAGAATATGAAGTTCCAATATATGCGGCACTTCTCATTTTCGACAATTGACTCTAATTCTCTAGAAGCGTATAGCAGGGCGGTATTTGGGCTTATGCCGTAAAAGTGGCAGAGATGGTAATAACACAGAAAAAACTCAGGGTAAATAGTGTTGCAGGTAATTTCGTATTTTTACCTGTTCGTATTGGTAAAACACAAATATTACCCTCGATGGGCAGAAACTGTCTTTTGTTCTCATAAAAGTTGTCACCACCGTCTTGAAAATTGGAAACCACTAGCTTCGAATCGCTGAAGTGAAGTTAGCTGATGGCTGGTGTAACAGGCAAATCGGATAATTGCGGCTTCATAAAGGCTGTTTTGCCGAATCGTTAGAACTGTCAAAAGTTCCCCACAAGCGTGGGTAAAACCAGAAAAATAACGAGACGTCAGGGAAAGTTTACCCACATGGGGTAATTTTTGTTGCAGGTAATCTTTACCCCGAAATCCGGGTAAAGTTTACACATAGTTTTTTCTGTGAAAGCACTCTTAGTGCCGCATTATGCCTTTGGATGTAGGTCGTTCCCGCATGAGTTGGACAACTAGATAGTAAGTGTCCTAGATGCTCGGGGTGTGCATGTCACGCTCTGCAGCTATCATCGGGCATGTTTCGCCTCAAAATTTAGCGACGGTATGTTAGAGTGGGAATGACACCGTCTTGAAATGCAAAAATAAAACCCTCCGTGCCTCACTTCAATCCGGGTGATTCAAGGAAAGCTAACGTTAGCTCACACGACGTCCACTGATCCTCAACATTTATGTGAAACATGCCGTGCTTCTTCTTGTCAAGGAGCTGTTCGCGGAAGTTTTTCTCACTCCTGATATTGAAGTCAAGGCCAAGTGTATCAGCAGCTTCCTCCGCTGCTTTGTATATAAACGCCCCTTTGCCCACTTCTTCGTGTTTCCTGACCATTTTAAGAAGAGCGTCTTGTCCATTTGCGACTATATGTGCTGTACTGCTGTACCCAGAATAATCCTGTTGTGAAGACATTCGAAATTCGGTATTCCGCGACCACCTTGACGGCGTGAGATTAAAGTCGCGGTACAGAATACTCAAGGTGCATGCTTTTGTTCATGTGCATAACCTTTCGGGACCCGATATCGAGGGATCTCAGCTCGTCCTTCGTCCATGGAACTACTCCAAATGAACAGAGTACTAATGGGACAGCAATCATGCTCGTCGCAGGTACTTTGTTCCTCGCCGACAGTTCGGAAGACCAAATGAGACGTTTGTATCTTCATCGAAGAGTATCCTTTATAAATGTTACGTCCTGAATGCGGCTTTGTGGCACACCCAGGTCTCTCCAGCGCAAAGGTGTCGTATAGCGCTTCTGTCAACGAGTTCAGGATCTTCGGGGATGTCGTTAAGTTGTCCTTTCTTCAAATGAACCTTGGCGCATTTTTTCAACCCAAACTCCATTCCAATCTCTTGAGTGTGCTCTTTGACAATGTCTAGAGCTAGATGTAGTTTCTCTTTATTTTTAGCATAGAACTTAAGATCATCTATGTAAAATACATAAGTGACCTTATACTTTCAATTTCCAGGTTTGCCGTGGAGGTACCCTTCGGAATGGTGAAGTGCGAGAGATACTGGCAATTATATGAGGCAAAATAGAATAGGGCTTATGGTGTCGCCCTGAAATATACCTCTCTGAAAGCTGATACTGTTAGATATCACGCGGTGTTTTCCAATGAGATAGTAAATTTGGTTTTCCAAAGCGGCATCAATCTCTCGACGCACCTCACGATGTGTGGATGAACCTTCAAGCTTTTCAACAGACAGATGATAAGTCTATGGGAGGTTGAATCGAAAGCTTTATAGTAATCAATCCAGGCCATCGATAGGTATCGCTGATATAATGCTGCCTCTTTACAGACACATCGATCGATGAGCAGGTTCCCCGACATCCTGCTACGCCTTTCTTCAGGCCGCGTTGTTCGTACATGTCTCGCCACACAGGTCCGATTGTCCAAACAATCCTATCATATAGGACAGCTGTGAAGATCTTATACAGTGCGTTCAGACAAGTTATTGGCCTGTAATTCTTAGGGTCAGCTGAGTTGCCTGTCTTCGGCTGGAGCACTGTACGCCCTTCCACAAAACCACTCCGGTATAGGCTCTGGACGAGTCGAGATGGGTCAGACAAAAACTGTTGATTTTCTCTGACCCTCCTCTCTCTCCGCTTTAGACTTCTGCTAGCGATAGATAGTACTCGTATTCTGTCAACAATATGCTGCCTGATGTTTAGTAGCTTCGACTTGTTGAGTGTGCGATGACGGATCCGCAGTTCTCGCGCGAACTGTCGAACCTTGGCAGTGAAAGTCCTGCCAGATGTTACGTAGTCAATCACACACTGAATGCGGGACGCGTACTGCCTTGCCCGCCTTATCTTTGTGCTGAGTTGATGCATTCGTCTTTTGGTATTATGATCAACCGTTGATTTTGTTTTACGGTTTGCATCTGCCAAAGCTCTCGCTGCATTTTACACACTAAAATTGATAGTCCAGAGGTCGGGATCTTCAGAAAAATCTCCACGAAGCTCGTCATCCAATTCAGCCAGATATTTGGTCTTGAGACAAACCTGAATGTTGATGTTTCTCCGGTTCCTGTAGCATCGTTCTTCCTCTATTGGATGCCTGCTCGCAGTTGGTCTCAATGTCGCCTCTCTTTCTCTGTTGCCGGCTTGTTCTGGCTGCGGTTGAGTAGGCGCTCCGCTTATATAACCCCTTTTCCGGAGCTCTTCGGCACGGTTTCGTAGACGTTTACGCAAAAAATGCGAGAGCTCTGGGTGTTTCTCGCACTGCAGAGGAAGCAGTCGCTCCATGTAACTCTAGGGTAGTCGGCTGTGGCTACAGTCTGCGACGAATTCAATACGATGATTCGGCAAAAGTCTCATGCACCCTGAGGGCACGGAGCTACCCAAGGATGACCGCCTTCTGCATTTTCCCCGCAAGTGTTGCAGTATTTTATTGACACACAGAGATGCTTTTCAGGCTATTAACCTATAAATATAAATATATATATATATATATCAAAGAAGTTTCACAAATTTCAACAATTGTCGTTTATATTAGTACTTTACATCAAACTTCGGTATTTCAAAACAAAAATCATTATAGTTCGAACATGATTTGTAATATTTGAAAAATTTAAGGTCATATCAACATTTTTTTTACAGGGAATGGGTTATTTCAAACTTGAAAATATTTCGAGAAAGATTTACAATTCTGAACAATTTTCTGTTATGCTATTTTAGTGTTTTTCGTCAAGAATAATTAGTATTTTAATAAAAAATTATTAGACTTTCAAGAATATTCACAATTTTTCTACCACTTTAGGTCATACTGTTGTGTTGCACCTGAAATTTGTATTCTTAAACAAAGATTATTAAATTTAAATCTAATGGTTTTGTTTGGAATAATAAAATTCATAAACATTGGTAAATGGGTGTTTTTAATTTAGAGAAATAAGATTTCAAAGAAGATTCACAACTTTTTGACAATTTCAGATTCTTATAATTTTTGACTAAAAATCGATGATTTCAAACAAAGGGACATTAATTTTAGGAGAAGATTCACAATTTTGAACAATTTGTGGTTATCTGAGTGTTTTTCGTCTAAAACTGCAACTTTTAATAAATAATATTATTAGTATATAGTTGAGATATCAATTTTCATCAATTACCACAAATATTCTTCTTGTTTTTCCTTACGATTATTTCAGATAAAAGACACTATGAAATAAAAAATCGCGTACCAATATTAAATTTATATTTTTGTTCAAAAATTGCGTGCGATTATTACCAGTAGTAGTAAACATTTGTAACTCGGAATGTAACTATAAGTAACTGTGGACAGTTAGAACTGTAACAACTTTTTTTTATAATAATAGCTTACTCATTCCAACATTGTAAATGTGACCTTGACATCTATCTATTAACAAGACATCATTTGTTGAGTAAATATTAATTTCTTCATTCTTCAAAGCAGAAAAGAAACTTGGCATCCGGAAATTTAACGCGCTTCAATAAATTGTGAGAGGTTACATTCACCAATTATTTTAGGAATTATTAAGCAAGAGTTATTATCAGTGATGAAAAGAAGATTCAATGCCACCTGTAAATTCTTCACTTCCCGGACACATTGGACTCGAATTAAAATCCAAATTTTAATTGCCAGTCTCTCAAGCCCTCAGGGCTTCTTTTGACGTTACGCTACACATAGATTCTTAGACACCAGCCAGTTACCATGAAAAAGATCATTCACCACAAAAAATATCCGGGATTTTCCAAATTATAATTCCACATCTACTTAAATATGTGCGATATCAATCTGACCGGAAACTGGTTCTAAAGTTCTAAGTAACGAATCATTTTCGACAGAATTCTCGTATTTAGCGTCCATGTGACTCAATATTAATGGCTTGTTTGAATTGGGTGAGATTATATCAGTATGATATGCAGGAAAATAAAAGTTTCTTAACAAAAGACATTTTTCGGTTAATCTGAAAAAATAAATTCGTTGCGAGGGCAGCAGAAGACCAACGAAATCTCCTTTCGAATGTTACGTAACGCGATTTTCTTTTATTTATTCTTTTATATAATTTTATTTATTTACGAGCAGTAAATATCCGCGCCCATTAAAACATGTGACCTTTTAAAAATCAACCTTGACTTTGAAAGTTGATAGCACGATTCAGAATATAGATACATTTTTTTTATCACTTTGTAAAGCTTATTAAATTCTGCGTTTGATCAGTCCTAGTTGAAGTAAGTTGGCCTTGTAACTATTGAATTGTCAACTAAGAAAGACAAAAATAAAATTCCGTTTTTGAAGGAATTTGTCCTTTTTCGGTAGTTAAATTTTGTGAAGGTAAATAACATTTGTAAAGTATCAAATAATCACATTCATTTTCCTAGCTCCTGGAAAGAGTTGAAGTTGAAATACAAAATTCCTTAAGAATCGGAATTTTATTTTTGCCTTTCTCACGTAATAATTCAATAACCAAAATACAGAATTAGTTCAACTAAAGCCTATATAACGCAGAATTAAATAAGAATTCCAGCGGCTTTTTAAAGATATGTTTATCTTTAATCTGGATGGCGTTATCACCGTTCAAATTCAAGGCTAATTTTCAATAGGTCACCGGGTTAGTGATCCGATACTATACGTGGGTAATGTAAATAATTTCACAATAAAAGTGTTTGTGATCAAAAACAAATATATTTAACGTTTTTCAATTCAAATGTTCGAGGTCAAAAAATTTTGGATTAGTTAACATTTTGAAAGAAGACAATATTTCGTATGAAATGAAAAGGAATTAAAGTTGTATCATTTCTAAATAAAAGCGGCTAAAATTAAATAATATACAATTTTCAATGTTTGAAATTTTTCAATTTTCAATCAAGAGCTCTAAAATTTGAAATATTGCAGAATAAAATTTTGAAAATTGGACAATTTTATCAGAAAGAAGTATAAATTATATTATTTATAATTCAAAACGTTCAAAATTAAGCAGTTTCATTTTGAATTGAGCAATCTAAAAATAAAATGATTTAAGATTAAAATTTCGAAAATAGGGAAATTTTAAAACGTAAAAAGTGAATATTTTGAGATTAAAATTTTGAAAATTAGATCACTTATGCAGCAAAAGAATTCAAATTGTATTATTTCTGATTAAAATCGTACAAAATTCAATAATTCAAAATTGAAAACTTTTGAATTTAAACAAGTTTAAATTTGAAGCAATTAAAATTTGACAATATGGAATCAAAAACTGAATGGAATATTTCAAAGATGAAGCTTTGCAAATGATAGATTTGTAAATTTTTCTTACATTGAAAAATGATCATTTAAGATTAAAATTTATTAAACAAATTTTTCTAAGATCGAAAAATAATTCACCCGCAATTTCACCATTCGAGATTGATAAATTTTCAAGCATAAGTCTTTATAATTGAATTGTTCTAAGAAAAACGTTCCACGCAAAAAAGTAATTTCAAACAGGAAACACCAAAAATGAAAAAATAAAAATGAGAATTTTCACTAAGAATTGTGATATTAAAAAAGTTGTATACCTAACCCAATAAAATGTTAATAATTTTCAGTAAATTTAAATTTTCTGGAAATTAAAAATTTACAGAATTGTAAATCATACTTTCAAAAATTTAACTATTTAAGTTTTAATTTTAAAATTAAAACTTATGAAAGGGAAACATTGAAAATTTTGCGTTCAATATGGAAATTTAGAACATTAAAGACTCTAAAATTGTAACCATTCAAATATAAGAAATTATTTTTTTACTGAGGTATCATTTTCTGATAGTTCAATTGCTTGAATTGATTAATATTCTTGAAAAATTTTTGAATGAAAAGCAATTCAATTTGTAATGCTTAGTTCTGAAATATTCTCATTTTTAAATCTTGAATTTTACAAAATTACTTTCTTAATTTTTCATTGTTTTGAATTTATTCAATTATTCTATCATAAATCCTTTGAACTAAAAATTGTGGAATTATCAAGTCTTTGAATTTTATATACTATGATTCTTAAGAATTAAAAAAAACAGAGAATTCTGTTTGTTTAAAATTGAAACCTAACAATTTAGAATATTCAAATACAATATTATTAAATTTAAAACCGACTACAATTGAAACCAAAAAATTTAGAAAATTGAATCTTTATATGAATATATAATATATAAATATGATGTAAAATTATTTTATTTAAAACTGACTATCAAGACTTTCAATATGCAATTTTTCTGAAATTTGTTATTCTTCAACATGATACTGAAATTAAACTGTATTAAAATTGCGCAATCAAAACTATACTTTTAAATTATAGAAATTTTAAAAATTGCAGCGTTCTTAAATTAAGATCTTAAAACTAAGTTATTAAAAATAATTTATTTTCTAATTGTGCAGAATAATTTTCAAAATTCAATCATTTCAATCTAAAGTGCAAAATGAAAAACTTGAAAAGCGGAGCGGAAACATA
>CAKNXH010063207.1:0-18638 GCA_932178445.1 Andricus quercusramuli
AACTGTTATTGTAGATGCCTCTCACAAATCGTAGTGCTTTTTGATCGCAACTCCCGTAGCCTCTCTCAAATCAAGAACTGTATTTCACTTCTCATCGCTGTTATCATCAATCACAGAGTTTTTGAGCTCGTTGCATAATCCTTGATAAATACTTTGTATGTAACAGGTAATACACTATGGCAGCAATGTATGAACATCAGCCAACAGTCCGACTGCCATTAGCCCACTCTTCTTTCGCATACTCAACAACCAGTTTTCCCTCCTTATATAACATTTGTGCCAAATGATATACAGCTTGAGAAAGCTGATATGATCCAGTGAAGAAGGCCACTAAGCCCCTTTAATTATTTATGGAAAATATAGTATTTCTTCTGAAGTAACTGCTTGAAAGGGAGTTTTTCATCAAATCCATCCTTTTTCCTATGCCTCAGTAGCTAGTGTATTTTGCACATCTTTTCGAGGATGCATTATTTCCAAGATTTCATCTCTAGCCTCTACGTCAGATTGCAGCCTTTTACCATAAGTATTATTGAGAAATGATGCAATCCTAAAATACATAAAACTTTCAGTAATAGCTTCTTTTCTATTTTGTAATCCAAACGACGATAATTCTGTTTAAGAATACCGTGAACAGCTTCTACTATCCAACGAATTTTAGTCACAAAACGAGATTAGTTGGATTCTACTGCTGTCAGTTGCATTCTTTCAACTTTTAATGCGGGCATCAATACTTTAGAATTTTTATCTTCCAAATCTTTTTTTACATCTCGAAAGCCTCGATCAAGTACAAACACATTATCTTCTTCCAAGAATTTGCATAAGCCATTTGCATCTTCAATAAAGGTTTTCAAGATTTCTGCATCATTGTGATTTGCAAGATTCGGTCCAAGCATGTCCACTACATATCCAACAGTCGTACAAATGGTGAAAGCCTTGCAAAGGGGAACTTTCTTTCGTCTAGAGAAAGACTTCCTTCGATATTCAATATTTGTACTTATCTGATGTCGCGCATATGTAATGTCACAAATCAATAGTAAGTGATTATAAGCATCCAGTAAATTTTTTTGCAATTTCAGTCGTATGATTTTGAATGAGGATTGAGGTTAGCTCCATCAAAATAATTCAAACCAAAACGACCTGGTAGAACGGCATTTTGAAAAGACTTAACCACACTGGCAGAATGGTTTTGAATTATCTGCTTATTTTCTCTATTTAGTATATAGAAGATAACATTTCATTAAAATTCCCCGTACGTAGTTTGCAGATAAATACAACGACAGCTTGGATCACAGATCAAGATTGACTGTTTCGCATAGAAGTCATCATATTCTTCATCTCCAGAAGATTTTCTCGAGATTAACCAGTGAATACTTGCACTTGTTTTTCTGAAAGGCTAAATTCACCGATTTTGTCAAGCATTGTGGAATCGCATTTGACGAGAAGAGTTTCCATCACTTTACATAATTCTGACATGGTGAGTCTTGCTGTGTTGGAATGCGTTTTTAAAAGCTTAAGATCTTCCTCGCAAATTCGATTTTTTATCAGATGAGTTTACAGCATCCATTTCCAGGTGAAATGAAATTTTTTTCTCAATACAACATTGCGTGCGGGCCTCTGCAGGAATTAAAGTTATGTTATTGGAAGAAAAACGATAACAGCAGCATTTGTGGTTAGCAACAGACCTCTGCATCCGGATTTTTACATATTCAATTTCAGAATCCGCTTGATTTGATTTTAATTTTACTTCAAATGTTGGGTCATTAGACTTTGCTTCAAAAGCAGAATGATCCGTTTCAGTATCACAATCAAGGATTCTGTCAGAATTATCTTTTCTATAAACAGTGAGTCGACATTTAGAGCATAAAATGTCATCTACAACTGTTAATCGTGTAAGACAGGAGGGAAAAGCTTTCGCTTAATCCGTGGTATTCATTAACTTTTTTTTACTCCTCGTTTTTCTCAAAATTACATCGCAGCCAGCACACATAAGCTTATTCAGTGATGGAGCCATATTTGAGCAATGAGATCTTCATAACTATCAAACAGAAAAAGTTCACTTTTCAACAGATTAAGACAGCACATAAACAAAAATCAGGAACAAAACCGTGCATGAACAAAAATATCGGACAGAAATAAATGAAAATCGCTGAGGGCAATAACACAAGAATGAGAATTACGATTGAGAAACGAATAAGAAACAAAAAAGATGCTTGCGATGATAGTAAAATTACAATGATTCCTACGATCACAGAGGTAATCTTCGCAATATAGTAAAATAGTGTAGTATTTATAAGTACGGATACTAATTAGAACTACGAAAACGACAAATGAATATCGCGAAGTGAAATGGCGCAGTGACCGGGAAAAAAAAGAAGATGACAAGGAGATTTTCGCAATAATAGTAAAATCACAATAAGTTATGAGATCATAGGTGCCTTTGCAGTAAAGTGAAACAGTGCATTAAGTAGAATCACAAAAACGAATATCGCAAAGTGAAATGGCGCTAGAACGACAATTATGTTCCGAAAATAAATGAAGATGACAGGAGATACTCGCGATAATAATAAAATTACAATGAGTTGTAAGATCATAGAAGTATTTTTTTCTGTAGAGTGAAATAGTGTACTAATCGTAAATACGGATAAAACAAATGAATATCACAAACTGAAATGGCGCAGTGATCGGGAAACAAATGAAGATGACAAGGAGATTCTTGCGATAATAATAAAATCACAATGAGTTGTGAGATCATAGGCCTGTTGAAGAATGTTTACTTGTATTTAATGCAAATTATAGATCATCTAAATTATATTTCATCTAGTTCTCGATATTACTATGTAGTACGGCTCCACGCCGCGAGATGCCACAACCTTTCAGCTTACAGAAATTAAACGTTTTTTATGTGTACTACAGCTCCCCCTGCCTCACAGTGCCCTTACTTCTTCATATCGCTTTGTCCTGCGCGAGTGCTAAGACCTTTCGGCGAGACGGCTCTCTCCATAAAAGCTTTATTTTGTACCTTTTCGCTTTTCGATTAAGTGTGTTACAATTGCTAAGAGGAAACTTGGACCTGGCGACCACGAGAAATGGCTGGACTTTCAAGAAGAATTCAAGAAAATGAAGGAAGAAATGGATTCGCTTCCTCCCTTACACAGCCCTCATACTTCGGACGAAGATTCGGAGGCAGAGAATCATGCAACTCCTGCATCTTTCCCTGGTGCTTCCATCGCCGATCAGGAAGAACAGAAGGGCAATGATGATCAACGTCTGGTTCGCTCTTTTCTATTCAGAAATCAATACCATTTTAACATTGCCCCCCCCCTCCCCCACGAACTTTCTTCTTTGTTGCAGTTGCAATCGAGTCAAAGTGGTGGAAGGCTTTATGTAGGCTATACCTTAATAAACGTCCACAATGACGGAAAAAAGAGAGAAATTACAGTTAATCATTTGTGCATGTAAAGCGAAATGATGTATGCGTCATTAGAAGACGCCATTTTTTTTCCTACAGGGCAACTTGTATATGCTTTCACGGCACAACAAGCGTGAATCGTGAATCGAAGGCGCCATTAAGGTACATACGCACATAGGTATATAGGTATACACTGTATCTTTCTCTTGCCTTTGGGCGTTACAAGCATCACTAGAAGACGCCATTCAGAGAAATTAGCTAGTTTTGTCTTTTTGATAGTTTGAGCGTCTGTGATGACGTAGGTCCATATACACTTTACCTGATATAAGCGTCCTTAGTGCCGTGTAACGCAGATACCCTATTGTTAGAGTTAGGATATGATACATGGCTTATTCTCTGTATTTTTTCACCTTTTTTCTCTTGCCGCTGGGCGTGATACGTGTCATTAAAAGACGCTATTATAAGAATTCGGCAAAAATTTGTCTTCTTGACAGTATAAGCGTCATTGAAGACGCAAGCCCGCATGGCCCTTCACTTAGTTCACTAAGTCCCTCACGATAATATAAGCGTCTTTAAAGGCGTTCAACATTAATCCTCCATTCCTTTTTTTAAGTGGGGGGGGGGTTGCCATATAAGGTATGGTGATCGACACAAGCCTTATTCTCCTTGTGTCTTTTTTTACAGAGAATAAGAGCGCTTGCTCCAAGGATATAGAGGATCGACCTAAGCCAGAGGAGTCACAGAGGCACAGAGAGGTCATGAAAATTTTGGGCATCGATTCGGCAAACGAGAATGACAATGATCCAGAAATCGACAAGGCGTTGGTTTCTGTCTGGCAGAATCTTATCAATCCTGGCTCAAAGAAAGAGATGAGAGACGAACTACAGAGGAATTATATTAGAATTCCTGAATTTTAAGCCAAGACGCTTAACATGGAATTGAAATTTCCTATGTCTTCAAGATGTGTTAAGAGGGACACAAAATTATACGATTTACAACATCTTTCCGGCTCCATGCTCATGGCGATTGGTCTTGCCTTAACCGCCATTATGCATGAGGATTGTGACAAGGTTACTGTTGTCAACTTGCTGAACGGTGCTGCCAAGCTCTCTTTACAATCTCATCATGTCATATCTCTCTTAAGAAGAGCGAATGTATTCATCCGTGATTTGAATGCTCAGATGGCAGAGATTATGAAAAAGTCCGAAATCGACGAGCAATTGTATGCAATCAACCTCACTGAGCGAGTTAAAGAAACCAAAGCGTTGTCAAAGTTCTCCCAGGATGTTACTCGCAGTCAGAACTCCTCATCCTCTAATATGAAGCCTTTTTTATTCAAATGCCAGCAGCAAAGATGGCCCCCATCAGGGAGATGGTACCCAGCACATCAGCTGGGCAGACCACCGCACCGTTTCAAAACCCGGACTGCAGTCAACCCAAGGACAGACCGTCATACAAGAGCAAACAGCAACACTTCAACTCCAGGGCCAGTGCATCGAAGAACTTGAGGAAGAAATAAATGTAAGCATCGCAGGTAGACTCCAATATTTTGTGGATAGGTGGAATGAATTTAAGTCAGATAGCCTTATCCTAGACATAATTAGTGGCTACAAGGTCCCATTCGTAAGTAGGCCTATTTAGTCTGCCCGTCATATCAACGACACAGGTTGTCAGAATTTCGATAGGTTTGATGCTGCAATTGCTAGACTTTTATTCAAAGGTGTTGTAGAAATTTGCAAATCTAACTCTGATTAGTTTCTTTCTCCTTTCTTCTTGATTCCCAAGAAAGACTGATAGATTTATTCTCAATCCGAAAAATCTAAATCAATTTATAGATGCGCCGCATTTTAAGATCGCAGATCTTCGCACAGCCACGAAGCTCATTTTCCCTAATTGCTTTATGTGTACTGTAGATATACAAGAGGCCTTTTACACAATTCCAATACACGAAAGTAGTAGGAGATACCATAGCTTTACTTTTAATAATACCACGTATCAATTTACATGCCTGACGTTCGGTCTATGCCTAGCACCTTATATTTTTACAAAGATCATGAAGATCCCTCTTAAGTTATTAAGATCAAAAGGACTTACCTTAGTACTATATCTGGATGATTTCCTAGGCATTGGTAAAGATAAGGCTAGTTGCTTATATCTTGAAAGTTGTACTATCGAAACGGTATCCTATCTAGGCTTTATTGTAAATCCTGACAAGGGCACACGTGAACCTCCACAAATTTGCAAACTTTTAGGATTATTGGTCAATTCTACATCATTCACCATTGAGTTGCCAGCATCCAAGAGAGTTGAATTATTAGAACTCTCACAAGACTTCTTAGGGAAATCATATTGTTCAATCACGGAATTGGCCAAATTAATAGGCAAATTAGTCGCAGCATGCCCCGCGATCGACTTTGGATGGGTATACAAAAAAAAGTTAGAGCAATTCATAGTACTCTCCCTTATTGTTAATGATTACAATTATTATTCAAAGATTCTCATCCCTAATATTGTCAAACATGAAATTCTTGGGTGGATAATAAATATTAATAGTTCGGTGGGAAAAATATAATCGACAAAATTCGACGCGATTATATTTACAGACGCTTCTAATTCTGGGTGGGGAGCAACAGATGGTAGCAACAGTCTTTTGGTTTTTGGAATAAAGAGCAAACCGATCTTCACATTAACTATAAAGAGCTACCTGAAGTTAAGTTCGCTCTTCATAGGCTCGCTTCTCACGTTTCCAACTGTCAAATCTTTTACGCGTGGACAATACGACAGCCATCGCATATATCAACAAAATGGGTGGCATTCGTTTCTCTAAATTTAATGATCTCGCCAGAGAAATATGGCAATTGGCGGCAAAAAGAAAAATTTTTATTTTGCCATCATATATTGCATCCAGCAATAATCTCGAAGCTGATACGCTATCTCGTATGAAAAATATTGACACTGAATGGGAATTGGGTCCTCGTGCTTTTAAGTCTATAGTTAGTAGTTTGGGCTTCCCAGGTGTAGATCTTTTTGCCAATCAACACAATACCAAATGCAAAAAATTCTTTTCGTGGTTTCCCGACTCTAAAGCCTCCTTAATCGATGCGTTTACCACATACTGGGGCTCTTATTATTTTTATGCCTTCCCTCCCTTTTCACTCATTTTAAAATCTTTGATGAAGATACGGAGAGAGCGGGCAACAGGCATATTAGTTGTACCAGATTGGCCTAGCCAGCCGTGGTACCCGCTGTTTCTGTCTTTAACTCTAAGGAAAATTGTTCTAAAACCAAGAGACGATTTACTATTATCACCCTGTAGGTCCCGGATACACCCGACAGCAAATCATCTGGCATTAATGGCTGCAGTAGTATCAGGAAAGCCTTCATGAAAAGAAATATACCAGCCGGGACCGTGGACATCATCAAAGCGTCTCTGTCAACATTCACTCAATCTCAATACAACTCGGCTTTGACACCATGGTTTAGTTACTGCAAGGTAAATAATAAGGACGGGTTTAGTCCAGATCGGGAATCGGTATTATCCTTTTTGACCGTAAAATATGAAAAAGGGGCGAAATACGGTACTCTTAACTGAGCTAGATGCGCTATTTCCTTAATATCGAAAGATAACATAGGAGAAGATCCTATAATTTCTAGATTTCTGAAAGGGTCGGCTAAGCTGCCGCCACCTAAGCCCAAATACGAGTTCTTTTGGGATGTTTCGTAGGTTCTGAAATACCTTGAAGCCATTCACCCTTCAAAAGACGTTTCTTTCACTCTCCTTACCTACAAGACAGTTATGCTTCTTTTACTGTGTACAGGCCATAGGGCTTAAACAATTGCTAACATTAGATTAAACAACATTTCGACCTTGCCCCAAGGCCTTATGATTCGTATCTCTGACGCAATTAAGACTTCTGGCCCAGGGAAGTATCAGGCATTACTTTAGCTTCCATTCTTTAATCAAAACCCAAAGATCTGCGTAGCAACAACTCTACTAAATTATATAGAATGGTCGAAGCTAGTAAGAGTAAACTCAGAAAAATTATGTATAGCGACTAGAAAACCTTACAGGGAGGTATGAGCCCAGACCAGTAGTAGATGGGCAAAAACTGTCTTAGATAATAGTGGCATCGACCTTAGTATTTTTAGTGCACACTCTACAAGAGGAGCGGCCACGTCTCAAGCTAAATCTCTAGGTATTATTAGATGTATAATTCATTAATCTCTGAACCACTACATAGTAATATCGAGAACTAGATGAAATATAATTGTACAATCAAACGAGCTTACCTGTAAGTGAAGTTCGATGCTAATTGTATTTCATCTATGTAGTTTGAAGATATTAGTTCCCCCCTCGTTTTTTCGAATTTATTCTCGCCCATCCCTTACTTTGCATGAATCAACGCTGAAGATATGAAGAAGTAGGGGCACTGTGAGGCAGGGGGATCTATACCACACACAAAAAACGTTTAATTTCCGTAAGTGTAACGTCCCGAAAATATTTTGGCGCGAAAAATGAAGTTCAATTAAATTAAAGTTCATAGAATTTGTCCTTCAGTGAGTTCCTTCCATTGAGAGCGAAAGCTCTTCTTGTCCAGTCTCCAAATTTGACGAATCCTACGATGATAAAATAATCCAAATGTGAACGTGGAATAAAAAATACAAAAATAAGATCCAGCTTTAAGAGCTAAATAAGGTTGAACACAATAAATACACAAAAATTTCTTTGAATTAAAGAATGAATATATTCTAGATCTGTTCACTGAAATTTTTTCTAAGTCCAATTTCTATACATTTAGAGGCATCGGAGACAAAGATTTTGCTTCGCGAGCGGATAAGAATATGATCTCTGAAATTGATGTTGTTCGCGGGCTCCAAGATCGCGCAGCGATCCATACCTCTCTCGCGCAATCCTACTCCCAATCACTCACATACATTCAGCCAATCATAATCTGAGTTGGCACCCCCATATAACCCAAAAATTACCTAATTCCCGCGTCAGATGATGATGCAAGCTCAACCCAACTTACTTCCCGAGTAAATATTGTTAGGCACGTTTTCGTAATATGCGTCGAAATCTCATTTCACGTTTCACTTACAATTTGTCAAATAAATTATTCAAACATAAATTCGTTGGTTCTTTTGCGTATCCCATATACAGAATTTATACTTAAATTCTGGCTCATACTAGTTTTTGAACAATATTCCCTTCATTTATTTAATAATTTCAAATAACATCTTGAAGTTATACATCATCATCATAACCAACCCCTTTCAGTTAACTGCCTTTTAAAATTGAAGATAAACCATGTTCTCTCATTTAGATCTCACTCTCATCTTTTACTTTATATATGTATACATACTTAATATATTTTGCTATAATTTACCTTTTTTTTTAAAAAAATGGCATTGCTATCGATATTTTTCAGGGATCATATCGCAAAAACGCGTGTTTTATGGGATTCATATGGGCAACAGATATTTTCCCATCAGCCTTTAAGATTTCAACATTGAAATCACCAATTACTCTGATTATTTTGTAGGAACCTTCATAATGGTCTCCTTATTTATTGATTCCTTTCTCGATCAGTAAGTAAACATATTTTCCCGTTTTAAAATTCATTTAATTGAATTTCCGATCATAGTATTTTTTACATCTTCTTTTTGCAACCTCTAAACGGAAATGGACCATAGATTCAGTAGCAATGAGACGATTTAAAATATCGTCCACTAATTTAAAAAAAAGTCATCGTGATTTTTCCTCCGCGAATTCGGAAGGAAATATTGCTTTCCTTCCGAATACGACCTCATGAGGAGTAATACCTGTTGATTCATGGACCAAGGTATTAAATGAGAACATCGCATAAGGTAAACCACAGGTCCCAATTAGATTCCTCGCAATAATGGCGAAGATGTCCTACAAAGGTATGATCGCTTCGCTTTAGCACTCCTAAGGATTGTGGATGGTAAGCTGATAATTTATATTGTTTCATTTTAAGTAATTCCGCGAACCCAGCCATTATTTCACTCATAAATTGAGGTCCTTGATCAGTTTGAATCGATTCAGGACACCCAAATCGACAAATAAAATGTTCGGCAAATAAAGCTGCTATTGTAGGAGCATCAATTTTAGTCAAAGGGATGGCGCCTGAAAATTTAGAAAGACAATCTTGCCAAGTCATCATATATTCATTTCCAATATCCGATTTAGGCAAAGGGCCTACTAAATCAATTTGTAATTTTTCCAAGACTCTCGTGGGTGTGTCTGTTATACAGGTGGGCAATTTAGTTTTTACCCGCACTAATTTTTTCTTCTGACAAGAATCGCACGTCTTTACGTACTTTTGAACATCCTCTTTCATGCCCTTCCAATAAAATAGCTCTTTAACCCTTTCTAATGTTTTAAACATACCTTTCTGTACTCCAGTACACACTATAATGGTACACTGAGAAACTTTAGGTTAGAAAAATTACTAAAACGGATAGCAAATGGGGGCAAAATGCTTAAATTTCGACATTTTAATACATAAATTATAAGTTATACTATTTTTATAAGAAGATTTCCTATTTGGTAATAGCAAGCCTTACTATTTTCTGTAGTAAAATCCGATGTAGGAAAAATTAGTAGAGAAATTAATAAATTGTACAAAAAGAATAAAAGTAATAAGTATTTTAAATAACATAATATACTAAATATGTAGAAGAAATTACTATTGTATGTAGGAACACGATGTATATTATGGACATTTTCTACTTTTTGTAACAAAGGTTAATACCAATTATTAAAATTGGTCCCAAATATTACTAGCTGATTTAGCAGACGGTATCGAGCCTTGGACCGAGCGCAGCCGAGTGCATCCGTGTGTCGATCGCCGATCAACGGATTTTAATACTTTTGTTTTTAAACGTATTGGCTCGTGGTTATGTATAAAAACATCGTTTTTTCATTTTTTTTCGGCTTTGTGCTTCATGGCAGTTTCACAATAAAGAAAAGTAAGTATCTTGAAAGTTTATAATCAAATAATATATTCAACATTTTTGATACTGGAGGAAATTTAAGTAAAAGGATTGAAAATTTCGAACTTAGAATTGGAGGTTAAGATTTTACTGTGGCGTAAAGAATTTTCATGCTAAAGTAGTTACTTTTTTGTCAAATTTCTTATTGTTTTTGGGTTTATTTAGCATAATGATTAACGAAGATATGTGGGCCCCTATCGAAGAAGATCCGGTAAGCTACGCAACTAAATTATTGAAGCTAGACAGAAGTAAAGAAATGTAAAATTCTATGATTTATTTTCAAACCACGTATACCTATATATGATTTCATTTAAAAATGGTATTTACCAGTTAAGTTAAAAATGAAATTACATTTTTGGTTCCATTCAATTGTATTTAATTTTTATTTGCTCAGGTTTTATTAATATATTTCTTTGTTACAGACTTTAACGGATCAAGTTGTGGATTCGAATATAATTATCCAAGAAGGATCTTCTGATAATATACCTTTACAAGTAAATATTTTTATGATATCACAAATAATGTTAAGTTGTTTCTTTTAGTTAATATTTTTACTTTTCAGAGATATTCTGCAATATTATTTATTAAGTGATAGAAAATAATGTAAAGACTATAAAAATCTTAGTACTATATTTATAACAATATTTAATATTCATCATTTATACGTTATTTTAGGATCTTCCAATAGAAGAAGCTAATTTCTTAACACAGTCAGTAAACAAGAAACGAAGAAAACGTTTCACTGTGGTGAACCATATTCTTTACTCATTACTATTTTTTAAATCTTGTGCGCTAATAGTAACAACCTCATTTTCATTTATAGAATTTGAAATCTTTCCTGGAGAACGATGACGATGGAAAATTAATCGTTCGAAACTTTGCGATTAATAATTGTCTAAACAAGTCAACGAGAGCCCTTTTAACGCGAACAATTATAAAAAATTTCAAATATGAAGCTTTAAACAGAGTTCCTGTTGGCCAGAAACTTTCCGAATTTCAGTGAGTAAATTTATCATGTGAGCTGAAAATAAATAATTATAAAAAAAAAATTGCAAATAAATTCTTTTTTTGTGTGTTAAGCATTTCAACGGAGACATTTATAGCTATTTCTGAGGAAATAGAAACTCTTTTCCCCGGAGAAATAGCCTGTAACTATTATTCTCCATATGTCAAAGAAGATGACGTCTCTGTCCCACCATCTGGAAGCCTGTACAACCACTACAATTATGTGAAGGATTCTCTGAGAAGCAGTGGTCTTCTTGCGCATACGAAAAAGAAAAAAATAGAGACTCCTACATGCAACACCGTCGAACCTATTAACGGTAAAGTTACTTCTTTATATTACTCTATACAGGTTATGCAAATCATATTTCAGATATAGTTTACAATAACGTAAAAATCAGTAAGAAATAATTAAAATACGATATGAAATATTTGTTTAAATTGTTATTCGAATTACAGATAATGAAGATTTAGAATGGTTAAAAAAGAACCTAGAACCATCGAATGAGGTTTGCGAAAAGTGGAAAGCAACGTACGAATTAAGGAAAAAAATACATACAGCACAGAAAAAGGCCTCAGACTATATTAATAAATTTCCCTGCTTGAAAGTACAAGCGGCTAAAGAATTGGTACTCTAAATAATAAATCCATAGTTAAACTTTCAATTCATTTAAACTTTATTATTCTAATGTGGTTTATTACTTTGTTGATTCACAGTACTTGTTGGATTTTTAACGGCTTTATCCCAATAACAGTTCTTCGTTGCACAGTAGGTGGGATAAAATAAAGGACGTTCTTTTGAAAGAACTTCAAGCACTGAGCAGAATCAAAGGAAAGTTAAAAGAAGTTAGCGATCAAGCATTGATACATTTATTACCTTCTTTAGAACCAGGTATCTCGAAAAAATTGAATTTAACATTTTTAATAATTTTAATTTCTAATTTTACAAATAATTATAAACTACACGTGTCTTGTATGAAATAATTTTTTAAAATTTTTGTTTAGAGCATCAAAATGGCATTCTACTTAACCTGCTACCACTACTGATTGATATTGGCCGTCCTGGTAAAAAAGCAAAAAAAGATACTGAAAATCTTCCTGAATTAGAGGATCAACCAAACGTCAAAAAGAAAAGGGTAATTAAGCGTAACGAAAGACTTGAAACTTTCGTTCAACACGTTAAGGTAAATTTCTAAAGAATTAAGTGACTTTTAGATGTTTGATAATATTTTTACAGGCATATTGTATTCTTATATCTACTTTTCAATTTATAATTTATAGTTGGCTAGTGACTTGGATAAAAAAATCAAAGAATTGAGAGATAAGTTGCTGAAATCGAAGGATACTTTTCAACCCATGATTTTCATAATTGGACCATTAACGAAGATTGAGCAAGCAGTTGTTGTGGTCAACGAACAACAATATAGGATTGGTTCATGCTTGGAAGCTTTAGATCTGGCATTTAAAATATTTTTTGTGTTGGAATGCCAATATCCAAAAACGTCACATTCTCTGTGGATGTTTATTCAAATCGCTGGGTTCAATATATCTGTTGCGGGTGATAGACCTAACGCGTCCGTCAAAGTTCTGTTGGGGTTGGTAAAACAGGCTTTGCCTGTAGAGATTTGATTTCGTTTCTTCTCTCATTCAGAGTTTTATTTATAGTTTTTTTCTTCTTTAAAGTGATGCTACCACTACTTAAAAACATGATTACTTGTCATGAGTGTAAATGCACTTTTTCGGATAATCGTACTTTGTTGAGGCATGTCAATTTTACGCATTCATATTTAAAAATGTTTCGTTGCTCTGAAAAGCATTGTCAAAAATCTTTTTCTGTGCTAAATACCTTTTTAAAGCATAGACGTCTAAAACACGAATCCGATCATGAAATTTCTTTATCAGATCAAAAAAATGCATCACACTCATTCATTGTACAAGGCGAAACTACTGCTGCTTTTGAAACTGATAATGTCAATGTTGAAATTCCTTTAACACAAAGTTTTTTGGAGGACTCTTCTGACTCTGAAGATGATTTAATCTCAGACGATGATTTACTTTTTGAAAATAACTATCAAAAAAGTACTTCTAATTTGATTGAAGTAACCCCACAAATAGCTCAAAGTATTTTTAAAGAACAATTACAATTTGCAAGTAAATATTATCAGTGCACAGATATTTCGAGAAAAAGAGCAACTGGTGTAATTACTGATACTTCAAAGTTATTATCTTCTACTGTAAACGAACTAGAAAATGAAGTGTGCAATCGTTTAAAAAGTTTAGGTGCTCCTGGAAATTATATATCAGAAATCAAAGATGTAATGACAAAGTTCTCAAAGCCTTTTCAAAATATGCAAACTGAAAAACAGTGTTTTTCAAAATTTCGCAATTATGACACGTTTATTATTCCCGAGAGTTATAAGATTGGCGAAAGGAAAGAATATAGGACTAGTCCTACAGGATCTACCTGCAAAGATGTGCCAGTAGTGGCGCAGTTCATTCCTATCCGTAGAGTGTTGAAAAAATTTTTCGAAATGCCAGAAATCTATGATAAAACAAAAAAGTACGTAAACGCTTTAAATTAAAAAAAACAATAATTTCAAATATTATTCAAAGTCCTCTATGGGAAAAAAAATTAGATCGACATTCGGGCAAAACTGTTTTTCCACTTTTGATGTACTTCGATGAATACGAAAATAATAATCCTTCAGGTAGTCATAAAGGTATATCGAAATGTGGAGCAGTTTATATAAGTTTACCATGTTTGCCGCCAGAATTTCAATCTAAAATAGAAAACATTTTTTTATTTATTCTATTTAATAGTTTAGATCGTTCGGTGTTTAAAAATGCAATAATTTTCGAAAAAGCAGTTCAAGAACTTAAATTTTTACAAGAAGAGGGAATTATAATAAACCACAATGGGGTTGATGACAGAATTTACTTTGATTTAGCAATCATTGTAGGCGATCATCTTGGATTGCACTCCATTTTTGGCCTCGTGGAAAGCTTTCGAGCAAAAAAGTTCTGTCGTATGTGTCTCATTGAAAACGAAGATATTAACCAGATATTTAAAGAATGCGATTGCACACTTCGTAACAAATCTAATTACAATACACTGTTAAGTCAGAACGATATAAAAAAATCGGGGATTAAAGAATCTTGTATTTTGAACGATATTCCAGGGTTTCACGTAACTGAAAATCCAGCAGTTGACTTACAGCACGATTTTGCAGAAGGGATATGCCGTTATGATGTCGCTTTTATTTTACACAATTTCATTTATGTCAACAAATATTTCACATTAGATCATCTGAATCAGATTATTCGCGCTTTTTATTACGGAGCTGACGATAACGTTAACAAGCCTCCTGAGATCTCAGAGTCACATTTAATACAAAAATATATCATACTATCTTCATCCGAGATGTTAAACTTGGTACGAAATTTAAATTTAATGATTGGTCTTTATGTGGACGAAGGTGATGAAAATTGGTCGTTACTATTAATGCTGCAAGAGATTTTAGAAATTGTTATGAGCAAAAAAGTAACTATTCATACGCCACAATTATTAGAAATAAAAATCTCAGAATATTTGGCTCTATTATCCGAGAAACATTCGAAGAGTATGAAACCTAAGCACCATTTCCTGGTGCATTACCCTTCTGTGATGCGTCAAGTCGGTTCACTGTGGCACATCAATTGCATGAAATTCGAGAGTAAGCATCGCGAAGGGAAACGAATTTCTCACTCTCCAATTTGTCGAGTAAACGTATGCAAAACCATTGCTCTTAAACATCAACTCATATTGAATTATAGGCTTCTCACTCAAAGTTCATCATATTCATGTTATAATTGTTCTAAAATCAGATCAATTCCGATAAATTCCTTACCAGATGTGCGAACTTTATACAATTATTGCCAAAGGGTTTAAACGACAATGTTGAAGTCGTAAATTCGATTGAATACATGGGTACAAAACTAAAACGAGACAGTGTAATTGTAACTTTTTCTGAATTTGGGCCTGAATTTAATCTCATTTATTTAACTATATTGATGAACGATGATGATTTTTTTTTCGTCACAAAATGCCTGTCAGATTGTTACTTAAACGAACACCTAGGAGCTTATAAAATATATGATACCTGTGAATATAATTGGTAAGTTATTAAGAAGTCCGATCTAAACGATTCTGTAATTACGTATGTAAATAAACTTAAGGATGGTATGTTCTACATTCATAAAAATTGGATGTAATTTTATTATATTTAAGTGTTTACGAAATGTTGTATTCCTGAAATTTCAAGAAATCTGATCTAAAACATTCTGTGATTACTTCTGTAAATAAAATAAAGGATCTTATGTTCTACATTTATTAAAATTTTATGTAATTTTACTATATTCAAGTGTTTTCAAAATGTTGTATTCATGAAATAGAAATATATGCTTTAAATTTACTTCTAATTGTGTTTTTTGTTATAAAAATAGTTAAATTTATCATAAATATTTTACCTACATTTGATTTATACTTAAAATAATTTAATTTTGAAGATTTACAATTTAGAATTATTTTTAGGTATAGCGAAAATGACATTTAATTTATGTTTCAATTCAAAATCCGCAAAAAAACGTAATTAAAAAAAAATTTACTTATTTTAAAATTCAAGAATTTTAAATCAGATTAAAATCAAATTTAAAATCCCATTTAACGTCCAACAATCAATTCAATATATAGAATTCCTGAAAAAAACAACAAGAATTCAACGATCAAATTTGGAAAAACACCACAAAATGCTCCTATTGCAATTCCTAAAAAACAAAATAAAAAAATGTGTTTCTTTGGATAAAAATAAAAAAGAGGAAAGAAAAATGAGAAGGCAACCAACCAAATCCCCTTCCTTCTCTTTTTTATTTCTTTCGTCTTTTTTATTTTTATTATCATCAAATCACAATAAAAAAGCAAGCAAATGTACATTACCAACGTTTCAGTGCTCACACAGCACCCTTATCAAGGCAAGAAAAAGTAAACAGGTGGGAGCAGCGACCAAGCGACGACGCTATCCCTATCCCTTGTTGTTTTTTTTCAGGAATTCTATATATTGTACTTATTTTAATTACATTAAAAATTTTCTTATTTAAAATTATAAAAATATCATCAATATTAATCAATTAAGGATTAAATGAATTAGAACCAATAAACTTTCTATCATTTAGGTCTAATGGAAGTTTTCATTCTGAGTCTCAAAATGTCTTATAGGTAGATGGATCACCGCCCGACTGCTGTCCCGGAGACGCGTGTTCGATTCCCGCCAGCCTTCGTTTTCTTCTAACCCGATTTTTCTGTTTCAGCTTTATAATATAATACTATGTTTTAAGAATATATACATATATGTAATTTCTAATGTTGTCAATTCTTAATTTAAATAAATGTGAATTATGCGTTAAATGTAGAATATGTGTGTAGGTAGGCTTGTGTGAAAGTTAGCAACACGTGTTTATTTTTTTTACTATTCCCAGTATTCCCACTGTAGCATATTTTGCTAACCAGTTAGTAATTCGGTGCGCACGGTCCCTGCGCATCATTTTACTACAGTACTTTGTAAATACTGTTATCTTCTACAGATATTAATCCAACAAATTTACTATTTTCTCCTATCAAAATTAGTAAGTGGCAGTAGTGCCAGACTTGCAGTTTTACTACAGAGGTTAATAAATACTTCAAATGTCTTTTACAATAAATGCAATAGTTTTAACTTTTATTCCAATATATTTTATAATTCTTTAAGTAGCTACGAGTTACTATTGAGGTTAGAGAATATTATTAAAAATTGCTTTTTGCCCCTCATTGCAAAGTTCAGATAGTAATATCTAGTGGGATTTTTTACAAGAAATACAAACAAGGGTTTCTCAGTGTATAATACGCTTTTCCAAAATAAGTTCTAAACATTAACGCTACCGTATTCCAAGGTAATCTATCAAAACCATTACCTTTTCGCGAAATACTAAAACTCTTCACTTCATGCTCAATTATTGCATCTTTCAAAGTTGATATGGCAGACTCAATATCAACTGCGTATATTTGATGATCAAATTTTTCATTAACATATGAATTAAAGACAGCATTTTTTTTATAACTTGAGGAAACAACATGTCCCACTTGAACTTTTAATTTTTTGGATCAGACAATTTGATAATAGAATTATCCATTAATTCACGACCCACCGGGGTAATGAGGACATGATCACAACTCATAAAGTTCACCAGGTGATCATCCCTCATCCACAACTTATGTTTACAATTTCTAAATAAGGGGGTGAGAAGATTCCTGCCTGTCACAGAACCCTCTCCCTCGAATGGGTATTAGAAAAGTGACATCAGGTTCCTCTTCCTCATTCCCCTCTATTTCATTGATAATATTAAATTCGCCAACCATGGCCTCTCTCAAATACTCATCAACTAAATGATCATCATCATTTTCATTACTATTTTGATCTGGGGTTGCCTGTACCTTCATTGACCAGCGTGCGCACGTCTTAGGGTCCCTTTTGCCAAGTGATCGAACCAAGACCTTCCCCGATTGAGTCCCAGACTTATCGACCGGCGGCACGTCTTTATCACCGGCTAGAGTAATTTTTAACTCTTTTCTAACTGCGGACCTGCTATAGACCACTCTCAGACCTGCTGCAAGCCTTTCCCACAACAGTCCCAGACTCATTTTGTGGCGAATTACTTGCGTCATCGGTCCTAGCCCTCTTGAATTTCCTTTGTCCTGACAAGTCCCTTCTACTGGTACTTGTCCTTACCCACAAGGAAAATTTTCGGTAGTTTCGTTTTCGAAGTACCTTGGTAGCCCGCTTCCCCAAGGTCCTTTTCAACCTCACGGACATTCTCACTAATGTCCGAGTCTCTCGTGGTATTAAAACCACCTGTTTGTACATTCTCATCAACACTCATAAAAAATGTGGAATCTATACCATCTTTTACAACAATTTCATCAAAATTCAAATCGACCGTGGAATTTATACCACCCTTCTCATAAGAAGTCATAAATAATCTCTCTACAGGAAATTCATGATAACAGACCTCATCCACTTTTGGTGCAATCCCAGGGCGCATAAGAACGTGCACTTTCCCAGCCCTCTGATCATTCACCTCAGAGGCATCTGAATCAAAGTCCTCTTCATTATTCTGTCCTGATTCCTCTACAGGATTTCTC
>CAKNXH010063208.1:0-12896 GCA_932178445.1 Andricus quercusramuli
ATATAGTTTCCAATGTAGTTTCCTACATTGGATTTTTCAATAGGGTAGTTTTTCCCGTGTTCTCAGACGTCTTACGAGGATTCAATCAATTTCAAGATTCTAGAAACGTCATGTGTTTTTAAAATTTGATAAAAACTACTTATTTTTCATAATTATAATTGATTATAATACGAATTATCACCGCAAATTCGTTAAAATTATCGAGACCTCGGAGTTGTTAACAAACCGAGGGACAGACATATAAGCATGATTCTTTCAGTCAGTATTTATAATCTCTAGCAAGTCAGTATTGCAATTTGAACTGCATCATATATTTAAAAAAAGTGCCCAAGGCCAATATTATAAAAAAAATTTTTACCAGTCCTATCACAGTTCAAGTATGTGAATCTGTAGGAAGGGACACTGTAGGAAGGGTAAAAAACTGACTACTTAATTAGAAAAAAGGTATGCCTAACTGTAATTTTTGTGTACTTTTTCTGTATGGACTAATAAAGTAGGCCACCATATGTGCTATAATCCCCTTAGTAGGTCAAAAATGTTATAGCATCATCGAATAAACATCGAGGGACATGCAAATTGAAATCTATTTGAAAATCGCCCATATAGGGCTTAAAGCTGTATGGCGAACAAACGCGACGGTTCGTGGTACACCGCCTAAACGCGAAGTGGAGCTGTATCCCGCCTGAACTCCATGTGGAGCGTTATGGAATGGAGGCGTTGAATTGTGGGCGAACAATTAGTTTAGATATAAACAAATAGTTGAAATAGATTTGAGCATTCTACGTGTGTTACATTGCCACCCTGAAGTTTGCCATAGATGTGGATTTGAAACTTTTGTAATTAATAATTATAAACAAATTAAGCATCAGATCAAGAAATCAAAACGCCTTTAGATTCGTCTCCAAATATCTAGGTGTGCCTTTTCATGGTTGTTTTTCAAAACTATTTTTCAAATATTCACATTATCTTTCATTTTCTGCAATTGTTATAAACAAACTAAGCGGCCGGTCGAAAAAACCAAAGGCACCATAGGATTCGTTTTCGAATTATCTAGGTGCGCCTCTTTTGTTTTTTTGAAACCATTCTTTCAACAATCACATTATTTTTAAAAGTTCGGCAATTTTTATAAACAAACTAATGTCAAAAAAAGACGCACCTAGATATTTGGGAGAATAATTCAATTGTGTTTTTGGATTTTTTTTATTGAGTGCTTTGTTTCTTTATAATTAATTACAAAAGTTTTAAATCCATATCTGGAGTCATGTAAATGTACGATTAGTAAAAGAATGATTTAATTGTTTGACAAATAGTTCACAAAGGGACACCTAGATATTTGGGAGACAAATATGATGGCGTTTTTTCTATTTGAATCTGAGGCTTAGTTTGCTTATAAATAATTACGAAATGTCAAATCCATGTCGACGGTAAACTTCACGGTCGTGATGAATCAACTAACTACAAAAACTCTGATATCTTAGGTCAACAATCTTCCTATATCTACGTCATGCAACACAATAGATAAACGTTGGTTACTCAGGCAGTGAATGTTTAGTGTTCACTTTTATACCAAATTTCAAACCTCTAACTGATTAAATAAACCGCTGATGAAATGTGTTGAAAATCTATTATCAGATCTCTATCGTTGTCTCCATCCAGCTAAAAATGAAGATACTCATTCTTTTCATTATCTGCATATATTTCCTTGATTTTACAAGTAAGTTTAATGTAATACAATAATAATTAATATTTATCAAAAATAAGATAGAAATAGTATAGAATCGCTCCAGTACTTGTAAAAGAATTAACAACTATTCTTTTGCCAGCTTCTAAAAATACGTAAAAATTAATGTGAAAACTATCCAATTTATCTGGTAGGAGATAGATTTGATCTTCGTTTTGATAAAAGTGAGTACGGACCCAGATAACAAAATACACGAACGTGTGTTGATTTTCGGACGCGGCACACAGTGGACTAAAGTGAAAAAGTGCGTGACAAAATCGTAGAACTTTTGACAGGGTTGACTTGGAGGGATATATTTTCTTGAGATTCACAGACAAATAACTACAGAATATAGGAAGAATGCGGAAAAGCTGAAAAAATATCTTTTTCTATAATTTGCGAAAAAGTGCCAGTTTTTCCACCTGTTTTTGGTGTAAAAAGTGACCGATTTTAGGTCGATGACGTTTCGCATGCGCAGTGCCGACCTTTCTGGGCAACAGTGAAAAAAGTCGACGGATGGAGTGGAAAAACTAAAGTAAATGGCAGCAGTGACAAAAGTGAGGCACGGTGGAAAAAGTAAATAAAGTGCAAACTGCTTCGTGTTACTCCGGGTGTGTTCGTGCTGCCTTGGGTGTGCTCGTGCATCGTGCGCAGCCAACTTCATTCTATTTTCCGACTCCGTCCCTAACCTAAAAACACCGTCAGTTTCTCACACACGTAGCACAATATACTTGTATCACAATGAACTTGTAGCACAATATACTATTTTCACATTTTTTGACAAAAAGTTGCATTATTGGATACGATGGGGGCTCAGATATTACATATATTACATATGTTACAAATATATTCTAATAGATTTCGTTTTGCCAAATCCAAATATGGGCTTTAAATCAGCCTGGACTTCCTGTTTATAAAAAAATGTAATTGAATCATCTATCTTAAACCTGCATTGCATGAATGATTTCCATTAATGTAAATTTGACTACTTGTCAAGTGGGACGATGGTCGTGGGGGTTAAGGCATAGGTTTTGGACCCACTCCGTCGGCTTGCGGGTTCGATTCCCGCCTCGCACTCTGGAAGAGCCTCGGTGGCCCATGCGGTGAACACTTGCCTAGCAAGGGAGTTGTTCATCTCCGGAGAGTCGTGGGACCGGTACCTCTAGAGAAAAAGGTTCTCTAAGTACTTAAGGCTGTTGCTCTTGGTGGTTCGGAACCCACCTTAAACTGTAGGTCCCCCTCCCACCACCAAGTAAGTGTGTGGGGGGTGTGTAAAGGAATAGGGAAGAGATACCAGACAAATGTAAAACCTTAAAGGACACATTAGAAGCTTCCGTTCCAGACTACTTGTCGTATTAAAGGAGATCTGGAATCGTCGAATTGGAATACAAAGTAAAAATGTCAAAATTTAGAATCGCGGATCCAATATGTCGGTCCAAAATTGTAAGATCGAGCTGACATGACTGAAAATTACTGTACGGGGGGTTTTCGAGTCGCTGATTTCGAATCTAAAGTCAAATTCTCGGGTCCAATATACGGACCAAAATTGTAAGATTGAGCCGATATGACTGTAAATTACTTTAGTGGGGTATCCAATAATACAACTTTTTGTCAAAAAATGTCAAATTTAATAGGTTTTCAAGGTAAAAAATATATATTTTCAGTTTCTCCGTATTTTTTCTCTGTTCTGTAGTTATTCATCTGTAAATCTGAAAAAAATGCACGCAGGGGATGACACATATGTGCCCTCATCATATGCGAGACATGTGTGGCGCACGGAATGCGAATCGCATGAAATGGCTGGTCAGGTTTGTTCACACATGCAGGGTTTTTAGAAGTTACCCTTATAATAATCAGTCATTTGTATATTGCAAAAATTTACAAATCTTTAAGTTTAGCTTTCAAAAATGCAATCATTTTTTTGGTCTTCGTTTAAAGAACGTTTCTTTAAATAATGTTAGGTTCCAATATGAAAACATTTGAAATGATTTTGATTCCGTTTTTTACATTTTTTATAGCAAATTCAATTGTAACTTGAATTAGATACCTGATAAACAATTTTTAGCTGTTCTACTTGAAAAAATTTCGCCAATAACAAAATATATTTCATGCTAATATCATGTTCGAAATACTTTCTAAAGGACATAATAATCTGAGACAGGTTGATTAGACATTCAGAAACTGATTGAAGAATTTGAATAATTATTTGCATGCAAATCTTTCAATATTCGTTTTCCTAAAATTTGAACATAAAAAAGTTACCAGAGAAATTATGAGAAATAGATTTAGAAAAGGATATTGTCTAAAGACAAAAATACTTCAATATCATTTTTTGTAGGATTTTAATAACTATTTCTTTTTTGTATACAAATTTACGTACCATCATCTTTATTGGAACGAATTATTGGAATTTAACATTTATTTATTAGATAAAATACTTCTTTTGGTGAAAAATAAATGTTAAGAGACAGAATTTAAAGCCTGTTTTTATGTATCATAGAGTTTTATAAGATATATATTTCAAATGTTATGAAGTTCATGAAAATGTATATGAAAAAACGACGAAAAACAAGTTTCCTAAACAATGAAAATAAATGATTGACAATGTAGTCTTCTAACAATAATGATTGTTATTATTTTAATTGAAAAATGCGCCTTGCATAAGGCGCGACGCTTATACCTCGCATCACGTGCCTCTCGCCAAGCGCGACGCATATGTCTCGCATCCTGCACCCATTGCGTGCCTTGTACGTGGTGTGAGTAACGTACCCCGCACGATTGTTATTTGGGAGAGTGTTTTTATCCGTTCAGGTTGTGGGGTATCACTCTAATAATAACTCCCTAATTACTGTCGCACCTTGAAAGAAAGGCTCTATCTACATTTTGTATCAAGAATGAGTTTTGTGTATATCATCGGATTCATAATGAAGATACGAATTTATGTCCATAAAATTCTATTGGAAATACTAATTAAATTCGCAGATAATCATACTAGAATTTTTTATCTACACAGATTTTTGGGAAATCTGAATTTCAGTAATTCTGGGTCGACTGCGCTGACAAATTGCTTCGAAAAACTCATCTACCAGATAATATAGAGGTAGAGAGATATTCTTTAGAATTATAAAAATATAAAATGTATGTATCAGTTCCATTAATTAATGTGATGGAATTTAAGAAGAATGGTTTTCTAAAACAACAACAACAAAATCTATTCAAAGTTGCAGATCATTAAAGATACCAACACATCTTCTTTAATATCTCCGTTGAACTCGAAATGTAGATAACGCCTTTCTTCCAAAATTCGGTAGAACAGAGACGAGGACCTTATATGGGCAATTTGCTTAGAAAGTATCGAATGAATTCTAGTGACGTAATTTATAACATTGTATGCAAACCTGACCCTATGCCAAGATGCGTACGCCCAAAGTTTCCAAAAAGTGAAGAAAAATGTTAATCAATTTCAAGCGGTAATGTTTACAAATTATATGCTAATTTGTCTGGAAATTAGAGTATAGGGGAGAGTGACTATCAGTGGTTAGCTAATTTTCAAAATCACAATTAATTCTAAATGTAATTAATTCATGATGTCGATTAACGTCAGCCAAGAGGTAATATACTTAACTACATGGTGCAAATGTGATACAGCGGATTTCGTACAGCTGATTGCAAAAATTCATCGATTTTGTGAATTCTAATATCTATAGTCTTTTGATCACAGTGAGTCAATCATCATATTTTCTCTTGCTCATTATGGGAAAAGTTATATTTTCAACGAAATAAGAAGAAAAAGTATTTAAAATACTCGACTTATGTAAAAATGAAATAATATAAGGAAATTTAGTACTCACAGGGAGAGGTCGCGAGATGAGCGTCGCCGATTCGACTGAGGTTTCGCAAGATGGAAGTACATCGAAATCCACTAGGTGTGTATTTTTACTTCCGATCCAATGACCCTTAGATTCCGAAACATCGAGGTTTTCTATTATTTGTGCTCGAGCGCTGGGTTCACCACTTTAGAGCTCTGACCCCGGGCTTTGCGTTTATCTATGTGGCGGCCACAGTAGGCAATCGAGCACTTGAGTGTAAATACTCAAACCTCGATATTTCGAAAACTAAGGCCCATTGGAGGGACAGAAAAAACACGTACCTAATACCTAAGACATTTTCATGTACTAAACCCTGCGAAGTCTCAGTCAAATCGGCGAAGCACATCTCGCGACCTGTTCTTGTCAGATAACGTTCCCTGAGCGAAGAAATGCCATAATGTGGTACTACTGGGCTTTCCAAGTGTCCTAGCCTAAAGGAACTGATACACGGTTTCTAAAATAGTTCCCAAATTGACTTAGAAATTATAATATAGCTATTGAAATTATTAATAAATATGTGCTTGCCACGCGGAAATCGCTCGACCCACTCTTTCTAACCCAGCTTTGACCAAATGCAGCTTATAAGCAAATTATTTCTGTTCATTCATTTATGAAATTGAAAATAATTCATCTCATCGAATTTCTGACAAAACAGTTTGTAAAATGGAAGTAAATTTCGCGACCACAATCTCAAAAACCGTTTGTTCAATTTTTCTGATTCCCTAATTTATTAAGATGACTCAAGTTTTGGGACGTAGCATGTTCGCATATATTCTATTCATCCCTGAGGTTTAAAACAAATTGATTTGCTGGTTTTCCAAATAATTGAAAATACCCACTGTTGACGGCGGCCTAGTGATGGTCACGCTCCCCTACTTTTACAAATTTCTTTATAGCTTATCAACTGATTAACATCTTTCTTCAAGATTTGTAGAATAATTCCATAATGCTGCATTTGTTTCATACAAAATTAGATGAAATGACAAGAAGAAGAAGGCCATTAGTCCTGCCTCCTGATTTTGTTGGACATAGCCGTATTTATCTACACATGCCAAATGATCGTGTTTTTATTGGAATTTTACAAAGTTACGTTGTCCCTAGAATGCCCAACTGGATTCTACATCCAAATCCAGGATATATTATGGCAGAACGTATTTATGTAAGGTGGCCTAATGGCACAGGTGCAGTTGGAGTTTTTCGAGATTGGCCTCATGATACGAATATGAATGATGCTGTTTACGAAGGACCCCGCTGTTTGGTATTAACAAAAGGTGGCTCTTTTTTATCAGCATTCCTTCACCCTTACAAGAGTGATGAACCACTACCGGATGTCGATCGCCCTCTAGTTTTTATACGAATACCAGAGGATAACACTGTTTCTATGGGAGACCTGGGTGAAGGCGAAGGTCCTCGTCCCAGCTGGTTTATATGAAAAAACTGGATATTAAGAACCAAATATAAAAAAACTTGATTTTTTCAGTGATACGAGGTCAATTCAGAAAGTTTCCGACCTTGAGCTCTAAATTTGGACCTAACTTTGTAATAAAGTTATTGTGAAAAGTATGTAATAATCACGATTAAAAACACTTTTGTCTGAAAATTAATGTTACTTGATTTTATTTGAATCTATTCTTGGTTCTATATTTCTTGTAAGGGTCTATTCAAAAACTGCGTCTTATTGTCTCTGGTAGGGCTTTACAAAGTTTTGCTCAAATTGTTGACAAAGGGAGGGGGGGGGGTGGTCGTTAACGCAGAATGTTAAATCACAGATGGTAAATATGAATGTAAATAATAATTGTTTGAAATGCTTCAGAAAATTAAAATCAGTGATTTTACTTTACAAAGAAAGCATGTAAATACGGACTTCAGACTTTTCGAAGAACTGACGCTTTCTATCGTTTGATCATATTTTTGATTCAAAATTCCCCTTTTTTGGTTGAAAATTGTAATATTTCGTAGAAAATTTCACTATTTTGTAGAAAATTCATATTTTTAGCTTGAAAGTTCGACTATTTTTCCAGAAAATTCGTCGTTTTGGATCAAAAACTCATCTGTTGTTGGAAATTCAACAATTTTGTTATCGTTTTCTTCCTCTCTTGTCCGAAAGCTCTTATGTGTTTAAGAAATCAACTCTTTTGTTGAATATCTATCTTTTTGGTAGAATTCAACTATTTTTTATTGAAAATCGAATAATTGTTTTGTCTGAAATTTCAATTATTTTACTTTTCGTTTTGTAGAAAATCCAATTATATTCAGGGCGACACCATGGGTCCTCTCCCCTTTTGCCACACGTTATTGCCAATATTTCTCGCACTTCGCCATTCCGAAGGGTACTTCTGCGGCAAACCTGGAAATCGAAAGCGTAAGGTCAAGACAAGGAATTGACCAAAAGGGGACCCACCTGGCAGAATCCGCCCTCCACGTGCTCGTCCTCTCATGTTTTAGTTCTTTTTTAATCCTTCGAAATACTCTCAAAATTTCCTTTTAGGCCTTTATGCCGCTGACAGGCTTCAAGTCTATAATCACGAATGAATTTCAGAGTGGCGTCTCCGTTCTCCCACTCATAGGTCTTGGAGCCCCACTCGAGTACGAGCGTAGAACTACAGATGGAATAGAACTGTAATCGCGGAAGAGACGATTCGATATGCAAGCTCTCTCGTAGAAACGGGACGAGAATAATCTATGTCGCGGATACCTTGTTCAATGCCGACAGATTTGAAGACAAAATCTGTCGAAGAATAAGCTTGTATCTGCTTCGGAGAGACTCGTTTATTTATGGTACGTCCTGCATGCACTTTGAGGCACGTCCAGGTATGTACCAAGTGTCAAGATGTCTAATAGCACTTGTATCCACAAGCTATTTGCACTATTTGCCGACCCATTATCGAGTGCTCTGCGCTTACGCTCGGTTTGAATTGCATCTACAACTTTTCGGTGGTTTGGTGGTGTCATTGTAGTTTCCACAAGGATATAGGGAAAGGACTCATACATCCTTGTAGAGCCCTGCATGCAAGGATAAGGCTGCATACTTTCAGAGGTCGCTCGGTATCCCACAGTCACCGTTTAAGACACCTCACTCAGGAGCTATTCATATTTCGGTACGGCTGTTACGCCTCCGCTTAAGGGTTATTCCTTTAGGACCACCTCTGGAAAAATCTCCGTGAATGCTTAATAATTATTGTAGTCATATTCAGCAGAAACCATTGAAACAGAGACCCTGTATTCGCAACCCGAGGGCGCGTTCGGTGGCTTTTTCATAGGCCCTTCGGTTCGATATTGAAGTTAAGGCCGAGTGTTTCAGCAGCCTCCTCCGCTGCTTCGTACAGAAACGCTCCTTTGCCCACTTATTTGTGCTTTCTGGCCATTTTGAATAGAGGGTATTCTCAATTCGCGACTATATATTCTGTACCCTGAATAATCCTGCTGTGAAGAAATTCAAGATACAGTATTCCGCGGCCACCTTGACGGAGTGGGACGTAGAGTCGCGGAACAGAAGACTTAAGGTGCATGCTTTTGTTCATGTGCATGACATTCCGTGACCCGATATCTAGGGATCTGAGCTCGTCCTTCGTATAGAAACCACTCCAAAGGAATAGGGTACTACTAAGACGGCAAACATGTTTGTCACATATACTTTGTTCCCGGCCACCAGTTCGGAAGACCATTTCCGTCGGATGAGACGTTTGTATCTGCTTTGGAGAGTATTCTTTATAGATCTCACGTCCTGAACGCGGCTCTGTGGCACGCCCAGGTATTTATAGGTTCTCCAGCGCTGAGATGTCGCACAGCGCTCCTGTCGACGAGCTCGGGGTCTGCGGGGATGCCATTAAGTTTTCCTTGCTTCAAATAAACCTTGGCGTATTTGTCTAACCCAAATTCCATTTCAATCTCCTGAGTGTATCCTTTGAGAATCCCTAGAGCTATGTGTTTTTGCTCTTTACCATTAGCATAGATCTTGAGATCATCCATGTAACATACATAAGTGACCATATGCTTTCGATTTCCAGGTTTGCCGCAGAAGTACCCTCCGGAATAGCGAAGTGCGAGAGATAGTCGCAATAATGTGATGCAAAAGAGAAGTGGGCTCATGGTATCGCCCTGAAAGATACCTCTCTGCAAGGGGACGGTGTTAGTTGTCACACAATGTTTTCCTGATGACATTGCTAATCGGGTATCAATCTCTCTATGCATCTCACGATGTGTGAATGAACCTTTAAGCTTACCAGCAGACAGATGATAAGTCTATGGGAGCTCGAATTTAAAGCATTCCGACAATCAATCCAGGCCATCGATAGGAAGCGCTGGTATGATAATAATGCGTCCTTGCAGATACATCTATCCATAAGCAGGTTTTCCCGCCATTCTGCTACGCCTTGCTTTGAGCTGTGTTGTTCGTACAATTCTCGCCACACAAGTCCAATCGTCTGAACAATCCTATTATTTAGGATAGCTGTGAAAATCTTATACTGTGTGTTCAGACAAGTGACTGGCCTGTAATTCTTCCGGTCAGCTAAGTTGCCTATCTTTCAAAGGAGTAATGTGTGCCCTTCCACGAATCACTCCTGGATAAGCTCTTCCGACTTTATATATGAGGTGAAAATACGGTCCAGATGTTGGTGAGTTGAAGGAAACTTCTTCCACCAGAAGGTTTAAATGACATATGGTCCCAGAGCGGAATAGTTTTTCATGCCTCTTGATACTCTTTTCATCTCCTCGATCTTGGAAGAGTCTAGATGGGTCAGCGAAAAACTATTGGTTTTCTCTGACCCACCTCTTCCTCCGCTCTAGACTTCTAGCATCAGATAGTATCCGTATTCTGTCAACAATATGCTGCCTGACGATCAGCAGATTTGTCTTGTTAAGTGTGTGGTAACGGATACGCATTTCGCGCACGAACTGTCGAACCTTGGCGGTGCCATTTCTGCCAGATACTATATAGTCAAGCACACATTCAACGCGGGATGCATACTGCCTGTTGGTCTTATGATCAGCCGTTGATTTTGTTCTACGGTGTGCATCTGCCAAAGCTTTTGCTGCATTATACACACCATATTTTATAGTCCAGAGGTCGGATTCTTTAGAAAAATCTCCACGAAGCTCGTCATCCAGTTCAGCCAGATTTTTGGGCTTTAAAGAAACCTGGATGTTGATGTTTCTCCGTGTCCTAAAGCATTGCTCTTCCTCTTTTGGATGCCTGCCTGCTGTTGAGTTGAGTGTCGCCTCGCTTTCTCTGTTGCAGGCTTGTTCTGGCTGCAGCAGAATAGGTGCTCCGCTTACATAGCCCCTTTTCCGGAGTTGTTCGGCATGTTTTGGCAGATGCTGAAGCGCAAAGTGCGACAGCTCTGGGTGCTTCTCGCACCATAGAGCCTGCAGTCGTGCTAGGTAACCTTCTCGTTCAGCGGACATACTGCTATCGTAGCACACTAGCGGCGATCGCATCGCATTGACTCCGTCTTCATTGGCTCCCCCAACTCTATGGTAGTCGGCATTGTTGGCCGACCCATTGTCGGCAGCCTTGCGCGTTCGATTGTTTTGAAATGCACTTGCTACAACTATGTTTGATGTTATCATTGTTGTTTCAAAAGGTAGTTAGAGAAAGACTTCGTCCATTCTTGTAGAGCCTCACATGCAAGGATAAGGCTGCATACTCTGAGACGTCGCCCGGTATCCCAGAGTCGCCGTTCCAGACACCTCACCTAGGTGCCATTCAGCTTTCGGCACGGTTGTTACGTCTTCGCTTGGGGGTTAGTTCCTTCGGGAATACCCCTGGAAAATTGTCCGGGACTTTCTATTAATTATTGTAACCATATTCAGCAGAAATCCTTGGTACCTCTATTAGCAAACCAAAGACGCGTTCAGTGGCTGAAAATTCCACTACTCAGTTTAAAATTTAGGTAATTTATTTAAAATATTGTTATTCTATTTCTTAATTTATCGTCGATCAAATTCAGGATAGAATAAGCTCTCTCGACTGTGGCATTTGAAAACGGTAAACTGAGAATAGAAAAGGCCAGTTTTTAGATGTGCTTGAGTCTCGGCTCCTTCCGGCGTCTAAATTTTCTTTAAGCTTAGACCAGTAATCGTCTGGACTAAAAAATTCCTTAATTTCTATTCGGTGCAAAAGGTTCCATTCCTGAACGGTTTCATCGACATTCAACCAAACATTTGCAAAGAAGGAGGCGATTCCCTTTATATCTTCTTTCACTTGGCTGGAGGCTTTTGTAATTGTAATTTGTAATTTATTACAAAAGTCCCTAGGGCTGAATAGCCCTCTAAGGAACAAAATATACATGTTAATATTCTTAAAACTAGAATCGTGACACAGTACCTCGATATGTGTATTTAACAGTAAATTAAAACTATCGATTAATATTTAACATAGACCGTTAGAATCATAATGTTATAGTTTGCAGTACATAGCAGTGTTGTAATTATACAATATATGTCAAGTAAGATCAGAGACTACATTGGTACTATCAGATCAGAAACTACATTGGTAGTATTATATTTATATATTTTTAATACATTTTGTTACCAATAGGTAATTTCGAGTATATTATTTGAATCATTGAATAAATACTTAAAAAAATCAATTTTAAAATGATTATAAGAGGGCGCTTCCCTGATAATTAATGGTACTCTATTCCAAAGACGTGCCCCTCTAACCATAAACGATCTTTGAAGCTCACATGTTCTGTGCCTTGGTATATTTAAAGCTAAGTTTCTCTCACGAAGTCTGGCATGATTAGGACTTTCTTTATCAACAAAAGTAAAATATTCACGTAAATACTGAGGAGCTTCATTTCTAGATAGTGTAAATAGCAAGTTGCCCATAAAAAATTGTCTTCTTTTAGCCACAGGCAAGAACCCTGCTCTCTCCCGATAAAGAGTAATGTGTTCACTTTTTGACAAATTGTATATAAAACGAATACATGCATTCAGTGCCCGTTCTAGCTTCCCATTCAGTTCATCCGTAATATCATCGTAAGCAATAAATCCGTAATCAAAAAACGGAAGAATTAGACTCTTAACTAGTAGTATCCTAGTTGAGGTAGGTAAGGAGTCTTTGTTTTTATTTAATTGCTGTAGAATTCTGTAGGTGTTCCGAGAAATAGCCATAACATGCTCTTTCCAAGACAGAGTACGATTGAGTAAGTATCCTAAATCCTTGACCGATTCTTGAAAGACAATAGTAACATTACCCACCCTCAAAGGTGGGAAGGCAGCCAGCGCATCCACAGAGGGAGAAGCCGAAGGCCAAATAATAATAGCATTAGTTTTAACTGGATTTAAAGCAAGACCGTTAT
>CAKNXH010063209.1:0-30343 GCA_932178445.1 Andricus quercusramuli
CATACACCATTTATAAAATGCCTGCATGTCACATTTCTTCAAATGATTATGAAAAAATATTTTCAAAACTTTCATAACTTTTCGAGACATGGCATTTTTCATTAAAACATAGAAGATGTCAAATAACAACAATACGACTAAGCAAATAGTCGGGCTACGAAGGCGACTGTAGTACTCGTGACTAATATTTAAGTTAGTAATGTTTTAGTAGTCAGAGTTACTAATAAATTAGTCATTTGTACCACTCATTGATTTGTCTAGCAAATTCAGTAGGTGGCGTAACTATTTCATTTGCTATCATGGTTGGTACGACTGAGAATGAGACAAAGGTACCAACATACGTGCGGTGGAACGAGGGAGAACGTTAAAATATGTCCGTCATAACACGCTTCTCGGTTGATGTCTGGCACGCATCATTAGATTACAGATTGTTATTTTTCACATAAGTTATGGAAGTGTCAGAAGTGTTGGAAAGTTTAGGCTTCGCGGGGTATACCGAAGCATTCGAAGGTATGTATAAGAAATCGTAAAATCGAACCTACAAAGTGCATCGAAGCATTTCGCAGGTAGGAAATACATAACTCGATTGAATTCTTTGATGATTTTTTAATCAATAGACCAAGTTCAAAATTGTAATATTTATTAAATTTTTTTAAAGTTTTACTTATTTTGAAAGGGATACTATTCCCAATTTTTGTGAACCTTTTGGTTTTGACATTTCCTAAAGCTTTTTTTTCAGATAATTTGTTTCTTTAATCAGAATTGTAAAATAATAATGGAATAAAATGAGGTAACTCAATTTTGATATTGGGTCCTGGTTCCAACGCCCTCAACCTTATTTTATTTCTTACCGCAAAATTTGTTGACAAGTTATATACATTTTAGTTCTGAATTCTTATAGTCTTCTGTCTAAATTCTCAATGATTTGTGTAAGAAAATGCTAACCTTTAAAAATGTGTATTTTTAAAGCGGTATAAAATTGTTTATATATAAAGATTTTTCAGTCATCGTAATTTTTTAATTAATTGGCATTCAAATTTTAGATTTCTAACAAAATTTAGGTTACAGTATAAATATACTTAACAACGAAATGATTAGTCCAAAATTATTCAAAACAGAACTTTACACTCTAAAAATTAATACTTCTTACGTAAATATTAAGAAATCTTTAAGTTTTTGGGAATCTCAGAAAGAGTGCAATTGTTTTCCCTATTTATTTATATTATAAAATATATTATTTTTTAACCAACTCTTTCTAACTTCTTTCAGTAATAGAATAATACAAATTCTAACAAATGACAATTAAAGGCTTCTCTAACAAAATAAAATACATCAATTAAGTAACAAGAATATCTTTTATTTTTTCTGTTTTAAAACAATTGTTGTTGAGTTGATACTCAACAATAGCTTCATGAAGTGCAGGTGTAAGTGGTAATATTGTTTGACAAGCTATTATAACATTTAATTCAACATTGTATATGTTAAATAGCCGTATCTTGTAGCTTCGAGTTTCCAAAAAGTCTCGTAAATTCAGTACTCTCGTGATGGTATATTTTCGAGGATGTTAATTACTTCGAATTATTTTATTTTATTATTTTGGTGCATCTGCTGCCTTCTTAAGTTGGTCACTAAGGCTTTGTGTTGTCTGGACAGCGAGGTCGACAGCTTGCTTGGTGAATTTGGCAATGTCCTCTTGAACTTTGCCGGAGTTCTCGTTGAAAGCTTTGCTGGCCTTTTGAGATTCCTCAACTACGACTTTGATGCCATCTTGTAATTTAGCTTGAAGAGTGGCAGCTTGTTCTTTAGCGTTAGGAATCTGGTTGTTAATGTCATCGGCAACTTTGGTCAACCTGGTCTTAACTTCTTCCCACAGCTTTTCGATTTCTGGGCTTTTGGCTTTGATCTAAAAATTAAAACATAATTTTTTGAATAACTTATTTGGTAGATTTTTAAAACTGCATGTTTTCTTTATTACTACAGGTTTAAACTCGTTAAATCTGGAATGCACACACTATGCAACTCTTGTAAGAATTTTGCTGGCATGAAATTCCTGAAATTTCTTAATCGCATTGAGTTTTCTGCGAAAACTCTTAAAATCTGCTAAATCTTTGTATTTTTTAATATCATGCAATTCTTTAAAATAACTTTAGAGCTTTTTGAGATTACTGAAATATCTTGGAATCCATATATAATATTTTCAAATCACTCTTAAAATCTTTTGAAATGTCAAGGTATCGTTTTTGCCGCAACGGTATCAAATTGACATGAAAATCTGTTTCAATATTAAAAAAAGACTTACATTATTGGAGAATTTTTTCTAAGAAGCATAATGGCAGTGTACAAAAACGGAAAAGAATCATTATGGCGAGTAAGCCGATGAGAAAATTACTTTCAATTATAGTCCTCTGATTATTATCATCGGTTCAGAACTTGAATCAGCTTCTTAGCAATAGCTTTTCTCTTTTCTGAAATATGCATTTTTCAAAATCTATTATAGTGAATAAACTTTGCACAGAAAAAATCACTTTTTGCAAAAAGCTGATTTATATCCTTGTGAAATTATGAACGGAATGCGCAAGAAAAATATATTTTTATTATTCTTCCGTTGATTAATTATCTTGAGCTTACTCGCAGGCACGATATCAACTCGACGGAGAATATATGTGTAATGATTGAAGCTTAGCAAGGGGAAAAGATTCTCATTATGTATTATCGAATCTGATATTTAGTCCTTAAATTGATAAAATTATTTATTGACGTTTGCATTTGCCAATTAAAAAACTTGCAGTGAGACATATAATTGAATTTCCTCATTTGCTCCCTTTATACGTATATTCAATACAATGCTGCACAATGCTCTCCGTTCATGAATTTTACGCAAGCTCTGCGATTTCTCACACTTATGTCACATATATATTGTCGAATGCGGACTTGTGAATGCCTGACAACTTATTTTATCATTATTTATACCACGAAGGTCTTTATCAAGAAAAACAATTCGACTGTCTTGTTAGTACCATTTATGAATAATTACGTTTAAAGTGTTGAATTCAAGGACGATTTAAAGTTGGCAAATGGTATTAAATAATTTAAAAATATTCTGTGTCTTAGTTTCTTTCATCTTCTTCATATTATAGCTTCTTAAAATTCTTTGGCTATATGATACGTTTAGCACAGCTCTTGAAATAAAATTGAAAAAGCTTGAAAATATTTATTGTTTGAACAATGCTGCTCATAAATATTCTTTTCGTTATTATAAAGAGATTTGTAACGCATTCTAATCGCATTCAATTGAATCTACATTTCGTGTATATTTGTATTTATTTGAAAAATTATAACTATGATCCCGAATTGTATTTTGAACATTTCTTTTAAAACTATAGGTAAGTAGGCATTGCAAATTTTTTGTTTCAAATTTTGAATCTTGATTACATCAGAGATTTTTTTGAGAGGACATCAACTTTTTTTAATTCGAGATTTTATTTCTGTCGCTCAATAAAGGATTTCTTTACACAGAAACGAGTTTGTTGAAAGTATATTGATTTATAATAAATTTATTTCCTGCCAGGAAAAAAGTTTTTGAAACAAACAAATAATTAAACCTTTTTTTTGGTTTATTTTATTTTTACTAAGTTTGGCGAAAAAAGCTCGAAACTTCCAATCGAGTTGGTTTTTTTTTTCGAATCGAGTCGAGTTCGAGCTGTCTGACTCGAACATTCGAGAACCCGAAGGTTCAAAACTTTCATGGTTAACAAAATGTTTATGAGATTCGGTAACAACGGCGTTGTCGAGTTGCTGCTAAAGAAATTCGATATCAAAGATTGGATCTAAGATTGCAATCAAGTTTTTGAAAAATGCAATAAATAACCGGATGTTAATGAAAGTCAGTGCCAGAGGGATTTTCGGATTGCTGAAACCGGGGTGAAAAGAAAAAAAATCTACATATCTAATCCAAAATTTTTGAAAAACTTGAAACTTTCGAATAGCTCGAAACTGTTTAAGTACCGGAAGTATCCGAAGGCATTCAAGTACTCGAAAACTTTGGCGCTTTTTGGAAAGTTCAAACTTCAACTCGACTCGATCAGATCGAGCTCACAACTCGACTCGACTCGAAACTTAGAAAAATCAACTTGTTTGAACCTAGAGTTTTTTGCACACTCCTATTTTTTAATCAAATATTTCATTTTTTACAGTGCAAAAACAATATAAAAAAATATGCTTGCGAGAATGTTGATTCTTTAGCTTTTGGGAAAATCTAAGTATTACGAACATACACATTTTCCAAGTTTCAATATAAAAAAAGATCATATTTTATGAACAAAAATATATATGTGTAGTTATATAATACATAAAAGAATTTAAAATGTCTGTCATCCAACAAAAATGAGTGAAAATTGTCATTTTTTATACACATATATGGGAGAAACGATAAAATTATTAATGATAATTTTTGATAGAAAAGTAGTGTACCTTCTATTGATGGAGCAAAAATGTATCATTTTTGCGTTAAGTAATCAAAAATGTTACTTTATAAAACAAATTATTTTCAAGTGTTTGATTAATTTAGAAAGTTTTACAACTTTTTTTTAGAAAGTTATAATTATATCCCACCAACAAGAAAATATGATATACCCGGATACGATAGTTCAAGGGTTAACTTGTATCAGTTTCTGAGTAAAGATAAGGAATTGATAAACTCACACTGCGTCCAGTTTCACAAATAATAAAATTGATATTTGTTTCAAATATCTTCCTTGAACTTTATTATGTTACTATACAATTCCTAACATCTAAATTAATCTGCTGAGACAACCGAAAAATCTCGAAGATGAAAATAGTCAAAATAAAAAATTGTCGAAATTACGAAATTACGGACATTTTACAATCCCTTAATTATAAAATTCGCGACAGCTTATTATCAATAAATAATAAAATTGCTGACATTATAACATATACGGCACTCGGAAATTCCTGAATCTGAACAATTACAATGTTGTTTTAATAATAAATCAATGATAAAATAAAAAATATGATCATCAAGTAAAAGTATTTTATTTATTATTTTATTACAATTTTTTATTGTTTAAATTGAAGAATTTTATAATTTTGAAAATTCTCTGTGCCTGATTAATCTGACAGAAAATTCCTTAATACTAGACAGTTCCTTATTTTTCGGGGAATTTTCCAGTGTCGGGAATGTTATTTTTTGGTATTTTTCACTCATCCCAATCTGTTATTTTCTCATTGTGAAAATAGCTTTCGTTTTATATCTAGATGAAATGATTAATTGAAAATTCAAATCGTATCTCTAACCACAATTTTCATGCTTATTAGCTGCTATTTTTTGAATACATAAGACCATTTTGAGAAATTACACGATTGATGTGTAAAATTTTTCCTTAAGGAACAAAAATTCAAATGTAAGAAAAAAAGTTTTTAAGAATCTTTCTTTCACCAATGTTTTTACGTAAAAATTGATTTTTGCTAGTACCTCATATTTTCCTATCTGGAAAAACACACTACAACAAGAAACTAATATAGCTATTTTTCACCATTTCTTAAATTCAAATTCCTTAAGATAATTAAAATGTTGGAAATTCCCAGCGATAGTTTGTTAAAAATACGTAAAAGGTGGTGTGAAAATTCGACTATTTTTAAAATTTAATATATTTCTTATTTGAATGTCTGGACTTTGAGTATAGAATATAAGGAAATATTTACCTAGTGTCGTTAACAATAATTAACGAAACAACCTTTTATTTGCACAGATATCTACTGAGGCACAGAATTAATAATAATTGTACCAAAATATTCAAGCCTTCTTGATTGTATATTTTTCAGCTGAATATATACTCTCTAAATTTGAATCAGCGATAAGTATACCGCTAATTCAAATCAGCGTAATTCAGCTGCTAATTAGTGAAATGTCACTGATCAGCAGCTAAATTTCGCTGCTTCAGCAGCGTATATACGCTGATTTGAATTAGCGGTATACTTATCGCTGATTCATATTTAGAGAGTACAAATGATTCCAAAGTCAGACTATGAAATGAAATTAGCACCCTACCTCTTCTGTAGCCTTGGTGACGACTCCCTTCAAACCTTCGGCGAAATTTGTGCTCTGAGTCTTGATGGTATTAACGACAGTTTCTTGGTCAGGAAGGTTCAATTGTTCCTGAATTTGTTTGCCGAGGTCGTTGATGTTGGCCTGAGCCTGAGTAATGAGTTCTGTAAGTTGAGTGGGTTGAGCAGCATCCTTGACGTCTCTTCGACTACGTGGAATAGAGGAAGCTGCTGCTACCAAAACTACGAAAAATGCTAGGGTGGTCTTCATGATGGTCTGAGGTTGCAATCACGTTCAACACGAATAAATCTCTTCACTAGAACTGAAAACTTACTGATGCTACGAGAACTTAGTCACTTCCTTATATAGGCATTCTTATCGCTGCAGTCGGGGCAAAGTGCCGATTACACGGAGCTTGGACCACAGCCAAGGGGTTTCGCCCTTCGCCTAACTTAAGGATGTACTTTTCCTGTACAGCCAATCTAAAAAATAATCAAATCTTTATAATGGTTTTTGAAATCGACAAAAATAGACCCATTGTTTATTTATAATAGTGCTACTTCGGTACTAAAAAAGAAGGCTGCACATTCTACATCTGAAAGTCATTTCTACATTGATTTTGGTGCAGATTGCTAAATAGGCTTTTATGAAGGACTTTGACGCGCTGAATCCAAATCCGTTTCCCAAATTGCTCTACCAGCTCTCGTTTTCGAAATATTCTAACTTAAAAGTGCAAAAATCTATGAAAAACACTAATATTCAAACATTAATTTCGTTCACGGGGTGATCTTTTACACCCTCCGCAAATAAAGGGCGAAAATTGCGAATTCCTTGCTATAAATATATCATATGTAATACAGGATGAAAAAAGTGATTTTTTTCTACTTTTTAAATAAAACCTAATATTTATTAACCTTTTGCTATCGTATTTATGTAGTTTTAACGGGAATGAGGCAGTTCATACAGCAAAAGTCCATACCCCTCATTCACGGAGGGTCTAAAATATCACCCGTGACCAAAATTAATAGGGTAAGTAAAACTCCCGAAAATATAAATTACATATACAGGATGTCCCAAAGTTGGCGCATACGGACCACATAGCTCGAATACTGGTGAAAAACTAAAATTAGAGCTCAAAAATGTTGAATACTCATTATTTTTTTTAATGAAGAATAGAAGGTCAAAGTGGGCCAATCAGGTTGCGTCTTTAAAATGAAGGGCAGTGGTACTTTAATTTTAAAAAAATCGTTAACAGCAACTCAATTCACGCTACACAGTTTTCTCGTTCACAACAGTGACCTTTGAAAACAAGTTTGATGGTTTATTATTTTTTAAATGATTTCACGTTTCGTCGTTGCGAATTTGTTTTCAAAGGTCACTGTTGTGAACGAGAACACCGTTTAGCACAAATTGGATTACTGTCGAGGATTTTTTTTTAAATTGAAGCAACACTGCCTAACTTTGAAAGACGCAACGTCAGTGGCCAACTTTGACCTTTTTTATCGTTAAAAATAATGAGTATTCAACATTTTTGAGCTCTAAAATATTATTTTAATTTTTCACCAGTATTCAAGCTATGTGGTCCGTATGCGCGAACTTTGGGACACCCTATACATATATATATATATATATATATAAATGATAAATTAATACCATAATTAATGTTTAAATAATAGGTTTGGTGGACTGTTTCATGCGGATTACAAATCATCTTTTCAAATTATTCGATCACTTTTAATTTTAGAGTTATTCCACCTCAAAAAAGACGAGAATGTGGATTGAAAAAATTATTTGTGAAAATTTTAAGTAATATTATGTTGAAAATTATCATATATTTTCGTCACTTTCATATTTTCATTTTTGCAAATTTATTTATGTTTTTGCGAAGGTCATAACCGGGGAACTCCATGCCGAATTATTCATTATTTTTTCAATCCTGTTCAAAAGTACGAGGTTTGAGCATTAATCCAAGCCCTTTTTGAAGTCTCGAACACCTCAATTTCTAACAAAACTAATATATGGTCAAATCTAGATTCAGCATACGAAAAATTACAAAAAACTCAACTTGTCCAACTTGAGTAACTATAAAATATCGAATGACTACAACTGTAACTGAAACAACTTTGAACTTGTTTGTATGCCTTAATAATCTTGATAATTAATTTTGATTCATAATTTTTGTAATTTTTTTATTGATAACTTATTTTCCTGTCAAATTAACGCACTGGTCAATATTTTTGATGAAAAAAAAGATCATACGGAATTTCAAAAACTCCCATTAATATAAAATATTATCTGAAAGAGACACTTTAGAATATTAAAACAAGGTTTCAAAACAGCGAATAAGCCAATTTTAAGCAATTAAATGTTGAAAATGAGAATAATAAATTCAAAAACATGAAAAAATCAGTGAGATGAATGCTTGGTCTTTGGTCTTTCGTCTTTGGTCTTTGGTTCGACTCAAATTTTAAAACCAAGAAAAGAATTACAATCCAGATGATTTTTAAAAGTATTTGAGTGCTTTCTACTGTTGGAAAATTTTCCAGCAAAAATTTGATATTTAACAAGTAAGTTTAGGAACTCAAAAATGTAAATACCATCAGCAAAGTTTTTTAATCCTCAGTAATTTCTTTTTCAAATGATATTTTTCTAGTTAACTCTAAAAATATTCTGAAGGCATGAGGGCTCTTTGCTGATAAAAATACACTAAAAAATTGTCAAACCTTGGGAATGAAAAATGGGGTGGTAGCAGGTTTTCCAAGCAGTGAATTCTGTGCTTTTCACATTATCTTTTTCGGCTGTCATTAACAAATCTTTTGAAAATCTGAGGTCTATTTACTAGGGCGAAATAAAAATATTGAAATTAATCGAATTACTTCAGCCAATTAAGTAAAAAAACGTTGTGTTCTGGCATCCGAAAGAAGTAAACAAGAATGATGAAATCGGTGAGTATATTCTGTCCGGTGTTTTAATTAAAAAAATTAAAATGTTAAAAATTCAACTACATTTTTTATGGGTCATATTATCATAGCGAATTTCTTCTAGCTACAGTATTTTGGTAATAAAATAACAATAATTTGTCAATAATTCAATAATTTTTCAGATTCAAAAATAAAACATTCATACTGTTTTTTCACTTCTTTCGGAAAGTAAATCCCAACTTTTTTTGACCAACTCAAAATAGCTTGCGTAAAATCATATTAAAAACTTGTTCAAATTTGGATAAAGCGTATATTATATGTATAAATCATTTGTATGAATGTATAAGCATATGTATAAAATTAAACTGTGAAGCTACAAGTCGATTCCCTGCACCATTCAGTTAATATTGTTATAAAAAAATAACGTGGGCTTTTATGGGAGAAATTTAGTGAATATAAAAATCTCACATTAGGTGTTGAATTTCTAGTTTTCTGTTAGGTATTCCTGTCAAAATTTCTGTTAAAATATCGGCAAATTGATACGTTGAATTTGCTTCAGAGAAAAATTGGAATGAATAAATATTTTTACAAACAGCTAATGAGTTTTCGCTATAAGAAAATGTAACTATTTATTTATAGGGCTGTATTTATAAAGTACACAACGGATTATTAACCCTCTCTACGACCCTCGCCCCCTTCCCCATGTAACAAACCGAAAGTAACTATTTCAACACCCCCGGCCCTCTTGTGTGAATAATTTGTTATTTTTGTCAATTTTAGCCAGCGTGACCTTGTAGGTATATACATATTATACATTCAATATGCATTAGGGTGGTTCTTATTTATACTTGGTGCACTTTTTTTCTTCGAATTTCTCTGCTCTCACCCCCCCCCCCACTTTTGTTCGAATGCCCCCAAAAAAAAATTTCTTTCAAATTTGAGCAAAGTTGGTTAATATTTAGAGGTGCCGCAAAGACCATGAAGTTTCCCATTGATTTAACATGGGGAAAAGTCAGCTTTTTGTAAATCTTATATTTAAACGCGATAATATGTTACAAATAATCCCGTGATTCAGTATATTGTTTACAATTGGTCAGAGAATAAGAATCAATCATAAATTTTGAGGTTGAATAATTTAAAGCCACTCTTATATGGGTCCCCAAAAAAAATCCCATAAGTGACAAATTTGAATTATACGTAATATTGCGGTTAATTGACAATTTTCAAAAGTTAAAAAAAATAAATAGTCATTAATCGGTAATTTAAAAATACTCAGTAATTTTTTAACTAATATTAAATCGTTTCAACAAATTTAATTTGTTTAAACATTTTAAAGTATTCTTAAAAAGCGAAGTAGAACATACAAATATTTCAATCTTTTGAAAAATAGCAAAAATAAAATATGTGAACTAAAAAATTGTTTAAACAATTTGCGTCTTTAGGGTTGCGGGGGCCCCGGGCCGGTTACAATGTGGGGCCCTTTAGCGGATACAAGAAATGTTATTCTTTGCTGACTTCTAAAAAATAAAAAAAAAATAAAAAGTGTCATCGAAGTAGGAGCCGATTCAGAAGTTTGTGCATTTTTTAGTGTTTTGTGGGGGCCCCGGGCCGCGGCCCCGACGGCCCTATTGCAAAGACGGCCCTGATGAATGTATTTAATAGATAAACTGTAGTATTCCTAATATTTGAAAACTAGAGCTAACACTTCATGGCATATACAGTGTTGAATATTTGAATCGGTGAATGTTAAAGGGGCAGTTGTCCATTTTTATCGATTTTTGTTTTTTTTGCATTTTCGGGTTCTATATGTGCAGCCACATCGTTTCATGCTGTAAGGACCGCTGTCTACCACATTTTAGAGGCGTAGAGGCGGTTGGAAAGTATGAGTTTCCGAGGTTAGCATGTTAAAAGGGCAGTAGTCCAAGAAAAAAACGAAGAAAACGTTCAGAGACACCGTTCGACTACCTACCGAGGCTTCTTATCCCACGGGAAAAGTCCCCATCAAACCCAAAAAACTCGAAGACCTGAACAAAATGCTGGATTACATTCCTGGGAAATCCAGAATACTCTTTGAGGAAATCACCTTCCGATGCCCCAGTCGGGAAGGCCAACATGATATAGACAGTGATTGAAGACTGTATTAATTCAGTTTCACTTAAAAAATGATTGTTTGTCATAACAACCTTGGCTTTTCAACAATTTATCGAAAAAAGCAACGAAAAAAGACTTGATTTTGTTGTAGCATGTTAAAAGTGCAGTAGTCCACCACCTTTAAAAAATTCTGTAAAATAGGGAAATAGTATTAAAATTCTCTTTCCTCTTCAAATATCTCTCTGACCACTGGTTCCACAAATGCGTAAGGTCTACTTAAGCAATTTGCCCAATATTTACGGAACGAGACAGTTTTTTTCGTTTTTCCAAAAATCAGCTTTCTTGGACTACTGCCCCTTTAACATTCACCGATTCATTTATTCAGATACTTCAGGGATCTGGGTATCCCAGATCATTGGTATTTTTCGGTAATAAACGGGAATTCGTGTACCCTGACAATTGAGTAATACCAGGGCATCCGAGTACTTGACGAATTTTTCTGAATTTTAAAGGTTATGTTCTCATAAAACACAAATTTTCATATATCTGTTTAGAAATTATTACCTTTAGAAGAAATAAATATCTGTTGACATTAGGTTTATAATGAATTTTTGTCGGAATGCCCAAATAGTCTATTTGCACAATAGGTGTGGTCCAAACAATTTTTTTCATGATATCTGCTGGAACTCCTGGGACAAAGAAAGTTGTGGACTGGTACCCTCATCGCCTACTTAAAGTTTTATCAGGCCCGGCCTTCGGGCTGGGCAAGCCGGGCAGTCGTCCAGGGCGCAGCTCTAGAGGGGCGCCGAAATTACGGATCACACTTTACTGTCTTATATTAAGGATTTACAGGTACGCCCTCTTCATAAGTCTAGACACCTTCATTCACGGTTTATAACAGGATTTGAGAATATTTCTGATGAAACATAGATATAAAGTACCTATATGGATGAATTTTCTGGAATTGATATTATATATTATATATATTATATTATATATTATATATCATCCTAAAATTTGCAACAAGTTTCTGAATTTCTATGGGAGAAGTTAGTCCTGAATCTACGTGCAAGTACCTCCAATTTATGAAAATGCAAGAGCTATACTCAGATTGGTTCTGTCTCATCTCTCATTAGTATACTGAACATGGACAGAGTTATAAGATGTAAAGAACAGGATGAAAAATTTTAATTTTCGTTTTGATCAAAACCATGTCGTTAGCGCCTAAAAAATTATCCGGTGCCCAGAATCGGAAAATAAAACTCTTGGCTGAGAAAGAAACACAAGAAAGTGCAACTGCTTTCAAAAAATTTCTATCAGGATACGGTAAGTGATGAAATAAATATTTGTTATATCCTTGCATGCACTGTTATTATCTTGGATAAACAATAAACGTGTGCAAAAAAAAATCGATCCGTTTTCGAACCGACATTGGACGCACTTCGAATGTCGAAAAACCGACATTCAATCCGTGCTACGGTCAGATCGGTTTTTTCGATCCGAACGGCCTTAATTTAACATCTTTCTTAGTTAAAACTTTAACTATTTTTGTAGAAAATTAAACTATTGAGTTGGACATTAACTTTTTTGTTGCAAATTCATATTTTCGGGTTGAAAATTCAACTGCCTTGCAGAAAATTGGTCTTTTTGGCTTGAAACATGAACAGTTTGGTTAAAATTGTTCTTCTTTCATGATACAAAAACCTTTCTTAGTATCAAATTCAACCAGATTTTGATAGAAAATTAAACTGTTAAGTTCGAAATTAACTTTTTTGTTAGATATTCATATTTTCGAGATGAAAATTCAACTGATACGTAGAAACTTCGTATTTTTTGCTCAAAACTTCAATAAATCGGTTGTCATTATTCTTCTCTTTGGACGAAAAAAACCTTTTTTATTTTAAAATTCATCTTTTAATCCTTATTTCGTTTAATACCCATTTTCTCTCCACGATTCAACCGTAAATTATCATTTACTTCGTGTATTTAAATTCACCGAAACCAATAATAAGAGACTTATAGCCACCAACCTTACGATGCTTCAAACTTTTGGAGCATAAGATATTGACAAATTTAGGAAAATACCTTTCGTATTTAAGTAGTGTCTGTCGAAATTCGAAATTAGGACCTTTCTAAACTTCGCTGTGATTCTCTAGAAAGCAAACAGAGGCAACCCTACCAACCCCCGTCAAGAGCATGCATAGTATTTTCTAGTCAGGTTACCCTTTATAACACCCGACCAGTTCCCTGTTTAATGTAGAGAATATTATGGCATTCTCTGCACGGGTTGCTCTTCAAATCACTAAGTTTGAATTCACTATAGCAATAGCTGTCTGATATGAGATTCCGTTTCAAGTAAATATTTTTAGCAAATCGATGCAGAACTCGAGTCAAAAATATTTGGAAGATTACCGCAATCAAGGTTTCGAAAGCGCATTGATAACAACGAAAGAAATTGCGGAAGATTTGGAAGTAAAACCGTGTTTCGACAAAACGGACGTACGCGAATTAAGAAGAAGCAGTTTGAATATGGAGCACATGATGAACCAGTAGACGATCCAGAACTGAATTTCAAAGTGAAATATTTTTATGCATTGTTAGATATTGCACTTGCATCAATGAAAGAACTATTTAAATAATTGGAAGATCATAATAAGATATGGTCATTTCTGTACAATTTCAAAGAGATTCTCGAAAAGCATCGTTTAAAACAACTATGCTCTGATTTAGAAGAAGAACTTACTGACGGTGATGCCAGCGATGGTTATGGCAAAGATCTATGTGATGAGCTTCTGCGCTTGAAATACGTGCTACCGGACATCGCGGAAACCCCAATAGCTGTTTTAAATTTCAAAGTTCAAAATAATTTGGATGATACTTTCCCCAATCTATTCGCATAGCATTACGAATCCTTCTGACGACCCTTGTCTCTGTTGCAACTGCAGGACGAAATTTTTTGACGCTTAAATCGATAAAAACATATCTGAGATCAACCATGACGGACGATAGGTTGAAATCTCTCGAGATGTTGTTAATAACGAAGCATCCCAATTATTGGATTTCTCTGAACTCATTAATGAGTTCGCGCAAGTAAAGGCTCGAAGGATCAACTTTTCTGAGGGCATTGTCTCTAATATCGCCAAATTCTGTATCTTTTGTGTATCTTTTGTATATATTTTGTATAGTCTGTATAATATTTTGTATGTGTATATCATGTGGAATATAAATTCTTGACTTATCAACAAAGCACAAAATCGTATTAATTATTTCATGCTGAATTTTTCTGTACCGCAATTGTTTATAACAAAAACTTCAATACTTTTCAAATTTTTCATTTCATTTATTTCATCTAGCTCAAAAAATTTCATCAATTTTGAAACAGAGAGAGGGGGAGGGGGGCGCTGATTTCTTTCCTCGCCCGGGGTGCCCAAATTCCTAAAGCCGGCCCTGAGTTTTATATAAATAAAAATATATGATTGTAGGTTTCCCAGCGAGAATATTTAAATTTATTTTAGATGCAATCATTGATCCTTGCTGACGCACGAGTATTTTAAGCCAAACATCTTAAAATTAGATTGAGTTGTTAAAAAGAAAATGAATTTCAATTTATCAAATTGAACAAAAAATTTGATCAGACCTATTCAGTATGACATTGCTTTGATTCAAGTAATCTTTTTTCACAGTATAGTTATATTCGAGGTTTTTCTTTGCTTATAACTGAAACTTTGTCGATTGATTAACCGGTATAGTACAACGACGCTCCTACTAGTATTACGGAAATGTCCGTAATCCAAACGAGCGTGAAATGGGTTAGGTGCTTACCGATTAAAAATATTATAAATTGAAATCTGAAAACTTTTCAATCAGAAAATTTTTTTACTTCAATTGTGTCAATGTCGAGGGGTGCACAAGTCGATCGATGTACTGTGCACTGATTTCAAGTGATTTCAGTGACTTCACACCAGTGCTTTCAGTGAAGCTGTACACCTGACTTCACGAGTTGATTTGACCTAAGGTTTGAAATTTCACATTTTTCTTGAATCTCAGTTGGAAAGATTGATTAAAGATTTTGTTCATTTCTTCAATTTTTTTTATTTTTTTTAATTTGCCTTTTATCTAGGTTAAGCAACTCAGCTTGCAACATGTTGGTAAAAAATGTCGAATTTTTCTTAATCTGTCTTGATTATAATTCTAGATGTTCTATTTATTTTTACGATACCTAATACTTTTCGGTAATCCCGCAAGATTCATGTTTCATTTATCTCTACTGCACTAATTAAAATTGCATGCAATCGCTTACTGATCGTCGTTTGCTTCATCATTTTCTTGCGACATATTCTTCGAGTCTCAGTTCATGCCGTTGCCGAGGAAACTTGATGTTACTTCTTTTGTTTACAAACTTAATGTAATTAATAATAATGTAAGTCTTTTTACATTCTCACTAGAGAAGGTATCAGATTTGTGTAGAATTTGAGCCCCCCCCCTCCCCCAAAACATTTTTGTCAAATGTACACGTTTTGAGACCTTCCGAACCCGGAAAACAGGTTATTAGGAATGTCTCTGTATGTCTGTATGCATGTGTGTCAGTCTGAGAGCACGATACCTTTTGAAAAAATTAATCTATTAGATTGGCCTTTGGTACGCTCTTTTAGTGTCAGAAAATGAAGGTGAATTTCGTAAGCCAGATATTTCGGAAAAAATGCAAAAAGTAAGAGCATTTTGACCATTTTTCAGCCATTCTATCAAAATTCTATGTATGTACTCCAAAATCCGATCAATTGTTTAAGACTTTTTTCCATACAAAAAAAATCTGGCCGCCTCGCGGGCATATTCTTATCGCGCGCTTCGCGCTTGATTGAGTATTCACTTTGCGCTACGCGCTCGGATGTATTTACATCGCGCCTTACGCTCGGTTCCTCTATATTTTTGAACTTCGTGTTCGTCTTCGATGAAAAGAAAAAGTTCATTTGCAAATATTTCAAAATTATTCAAACCTCTACATATGAAGTGGTTGTTAAATTTGCTTTTATTTTAGACTAAAAAGGAAATTTTATTTACTTAAGGTTCTATCGACCTTGAGGAACACATTCTTATCCAGATACTCGCGCTTCGCGCTTGATATTTGGTTTGAAAATAATTTGAACCTTGCGTTCCATGCTCGCTTCTGTGCACCGTATGATAGAAACAAAAAAATTTGAGCGCGAATTGGTCGTCGCGCTTTGCGCTCCGAAATCCACTGATCCCGCACTTCTTTACCAGAAATCTAGATTATTTCTAGATACTTTCTAGACTCTGCTCGTCCAGCGAACGTCTAGGGAAATTTGATGACTGTCGCCTTGTCTACACTGTTAAAAATAATATTAAATTTAATATGTATACGTATATATTCAACATTCTTTGCAAGTCCTCGACTGATTCTACCATAACAATTTTGTCATCTGCGAAAGCTAACCCACGTACCTTGACTGTTTCGAGATCTACACCTTCTTCGTCGAAGAGGGCAGTTCTTAGACACTTATCCATGAATATGATAAATAGCCACGAGGACATAACGCATCCTTGTTTCACGCCTTGCTTAATATTGAACCAGTCACTCAGTTTCCCATTTACCCTTACACTCGCTTTACTACCTGTATATATTGTTTTTATCGCTTGTAGGAGGCTATAGGAGCCCTCCATTTACTCCGTACTCTTTAAGGACTTCCCAAAGTTCATTTCTATTTACCTTGTCAAATGCTTTTTCTAGGTCAATAAATGCACAGAAAACTTTCTTTCCTACTCTTAAGCTTTTATTCTGTGATCTGTCTTAGGCTACATATCTGATCTGTACATGATCTTCCTGGCATAAATCCACTTTGGACTTCCCATATCTTCTCTTCTGTTCGTATAATCCATTTTTCTCAGTGCATGTAATCATAAAAAGAAGAATTGATTGTGTCATTATTGTCTCGGTATGATTGCCTCATAATTGGAACGAGGCTTAAAAGTATGAGTAATTGAATAAAGAAATAAATTAATCAGCAAATGAAATAAATAATATTTCAAAGATACTGGAGAGAAGTGTGTGGCAAAAACGTGCATGCTGTACATTATATGAAGTATTTCTTCAAAGATAATTTTTTCATCATTTCTGACAATACAAGAAAACCTCCGACCATTTTTTTTAAATCGTTTCCTCATTTTTTTTCAACATAGAAAAAAACTCGACTTATATATTTTCGCTCTCAAGTTTGAGCGCGCCTAGGGCACGCGTCTATTGTGTCTCGAGCTTCGCGCTCGATAATGTATTTACCTCGCGCTCGGTATTTATACTTCCTCCACATTTGTGCATAGTACTTTTAAAATTAAATGTAAAAGCATCGATAACTGTCATTTGGTGATTGTGAATTCTCTTTTGTTAATGCTCCTTCGGTTTCCACGAACACATTCTCATCACGTATCTCGTGCTTTGCACTCGGTTTAGTTCAAAGTGCGAACTTTTCTACAGTGAGTTCAACTCTATTATATCAAATGTATGTTACATTTATTTCTGTACCTCAGCTTGGGACTGCTTATTCAGATATTGCAAAATAAAGTACAAATTTTATTTTTCATGATTATTTCAATACTTGCACTTTATTTTGTATTATTTTTATTCTATCCTGAAAAATGTATCATTTCAATAAATTTATATTAATCCAATTCATAATATGCACGGATATTGTAACAAAGGTATTTTTATTGTCTTGTTTTTATTATTTAAAAAAGTGCGCATTCTATAAAAAAAAACAATTTTGTTAATTAACTTTTCATTGCGCCTTGTGTCGTTTTTCCAATAAATTAATTCATTTATTTCTAATGTTATTTTTTACGATCGAAACAAAAAATACGCATTCTACCACGAAGTAATTATTAAAGAATTTGTAGATCCAGTGGCGGCGTAAGGGGGCGATGGGGGCGGTCCGCCCCGGGTGCCAGCCCCTGTGCCAAGCACCAAGGGGTGCCAATAAGGGGCAATAAGGGGTGACAAAACCAAAGTGTCACCCCGCAACCGCCCCGGGTGCCAACCCATGCTACGCCGCCATTGTGTAGATCTTTCTTGGGCAAAATATTTTTGTGTATTAGTTTTTTTTCGCTCTTTGTGTCGGTTTTCCGTAATTTTTTTTATTTTTAATCTGTTTTTGCAATTTAAACAAAAAATACGCATCTTACCAAAAAATAATTTAGGAAAAATTTATACATCTTTTTTGGATGCATAATTTTTGTCTCTTCATATTTTTGTGTAGCTGGACTGACCAAACAAGTGTATAAAGGTGAAGTAAGTGGCAGAATGCCGAGAGGTAGACTGCCGAAAGAATGGTTCGAATCTGTGAATGAGACATAAATCCGAAGAGACATCCCTTCTAAAAATAATCGATTGATCACGATTCATAACGATTGAGTGTGATCAAACGGAGAATCGTTTTCAATTGTTGCTAATTGTGCCAATTGTTCCCAATCGGGTTGAATTGAGTGAATGCACTTGCCTGCAGTGCGCCCTCTGCAGTTTTCGTTTGTAACACACATGACGCGCAAGTGTTGATAGGTTGGAAATTGAATTTTTAATAATTCATCAAAAATTTCGAGTATAAAAACTTGAATGTTTGTTCAGGCGGTACACCGAATGAGAAGTCGAGAGGCAGTATGTAAAAATCATGCCACCTAACGATGTGACAGAGTGATATAGTGTCTTTAACAAGTTAGGCAGTAGTAGTTTGATTTAGCGGGTATATTATTCTAAGACTTTTATTTATTTCTTCTTAAATTCATATTGTTGACATTTTTTGGTTTGAAAGCGTAAAAAACCTCTTGTAAATAATTATTGCATTATCAAAATGCTGTACTGACAACTTAACCTCTAATTCAGAATAATGGATACCCAATTGAAAACGATTGGAATTATTAGAACGTAGGATGGCGCCAATATTTTGAAACTCAGGCTAAATAAATTGTAGGTAACTCTCATTAAATTCTTTCAATTTTCAGTAGAAAAACTTATCCAATCTTTCTAAATGTCTTCCAGTATAACAATTTTGAATCTATAAATAAGTTGAAATTCTCGAAAAGTTCTAGTTTTGAATACTTAAAATACTCAATTTTGAATATTTCAAATAATTTGGTTTGCATGATGCCTGATCTTAAAATCTTTGAATTCCAAAGGTTTCAAATTTGTTATTGTATAATATTAGATTGTTCAGAAGGCCTTATGTAATTAAAAAGTTAAATCAATTGACAATAATTGACAGGAATGGAATTGGAGGTTTAACTATTCAAAAACTGTTACAGATTAAACAATTTTTGCATCTAAACAATAAAAATTATGGTATTCACAGGAGAAATGGTTCAAAATTGTAATAAATACATGTAAGAATCATCGCAAAAACTGGTTATTGTTCCCCAAGCACAGACATTTTCAGGGTGGCGATTCGGCGGACGATTTCAAATTCCCGGTTCTTACTGGTCAAGTTTTTCAATTTTCCCGGCCAACGAAAAGTAACAAATTCGTATTTGCCGCAAAACCCAAACATTTATTTCAATTCCTGACGTTTATTATGAACATCTTTCAACACAACAGAGCAAAACATTGTCAAATAAATCAATTTTTGGAAAATACTTAAATTTTCCACTAAAAATATCAATTTTTTACTAAAAAAATGAAATAGTTATACTTTCAATTAAAAAAATTAATTCTCAACAAAGAAAAAACAAATTTCCAACAAAAAAGTTGAATTTTCAACAAAAGTGATGAATTTTCAAATAAAATTTTGAATATTCAACAAAAAAATAGAATTCTTCAACAAAATACATGTAATTGTAACCAAATAATTTTCAAACAGATAATTGAAATCTGAACTAAAAAAATAATAATTTTCAACCGAAAACAGAATAGTAACATTTTTAGTAAAAAAAATAATTTTAAACGAAACATAGGAGTTTTGAAATAAAACAATGAATATTCAACTGAAATAGTTGAATTTTCAAGCAAAAAATTAATTTTTACTAAAAAAGATAAATTGGCAACAAAAACTTAAATGAATAAATGCTATGTTAAGAAAATTAATGATTAACCAAACAAAAGAAGAGATGAATTTTCGAATGAAATTGTAAATATTTAACTGAAATAGTTGAATGTTAAATCAGACGGATGAATCTCTTACTGAAATGATGAATCTTTAACCAGAATAATTGAATTTTGTACCAAGAAGATGAATTTCTACCAAAAGACGAATTTCAAACTAAAAAAGATCATTCTTCTACCAAAAATTAAATAAATGAATTTTTAGCAAAAAAAGCATGTTCAGAAAAAAGGGATGAATTTCCAACTAAAATTATGGAACAATCAAGTGGAATAATAGTTACAGTTTCATTTGAAAAAAAATCATTATCAACCTAAAAAGATTCAAAGAAAAAGAATAGTTGAATTTTATGCCAAAAAGATGAATTTTCAATCATAAAAATTATTTTTTTTTACAAAAAAAGTCACATTTTCCACAAAGTACATACATTTTCAAATAAATAGTTTAATTTTTAAATGCGAAATATCGATTTTCAACGAAACAGTTGAACTTTAATCAAAAAAAGATTAATTGATTTCCAACAAAGTAGTTACATCTTCAACCAGAGATGAATTTTCAATTAAAATGATCAATCTTCCAAGAGAGAGTGATATTGGGACAAAGGGTGACGAATTAACAAGTGAAAATTCTAATATCCGTAGGATATTAGAAGTTGAGAAAGAATCTAAATAGCTTTACTCTCATTTAATTTTAACTTTTCTGTAACTAAAATATTTTCAGTAATTTATTTGATAAATTGCATGTTTTTTTATGAAATTATAGACAATGAAATTAATAATTTGATGGAAAAATTTCACCTCATTAGCAAATTTGTTGATGACAGCACTTCCAGCTCGAGGCAATTATTACAAAACATTTTTTAAATTTTTTTCATGAATATATTGCTTAAAATGTGTTGCCTCGAAAAAAAGTAAATAAACGTTTTCAAATGATTCCCGCGAGACGAAAGTGCTGCCATCAAATTGCCACTTCATAACCACCAAATCTTACTACCGATTGGCCCGATTAGGAACGATTGGAAACGATTGAAACTTTGCAACACTCAATCGTTTCCAATCGTGCACACACGATTAGAAACAATTCAAATTTCTTTCTATTATTTTGAATTGTTTTCAATTAATTATTTCTAGAAGGGTTAAGAAGCCATAGAAACACAAGGGCTTGCATGGTAAAATGCATGGACGTGAAGGAAGCTAGAGTAGTATGCCAGGACAGAAGAGTGTGGCGACAAATAGTTTGTAAAAAGAGTGACAATAGAGTGAATCACGACTGAAACAAAGACCTTAGTTACTAATGAGCCCAAGTGGAGAACCACACATAACAATTTTGTGAGGCTCTTCACTTGGGGTGATCGCTAGAGAGATTGATCAGAAGCCTGGGTCGGAGCAGTGTTGCGGAACGAACGTGTCATTTAAATAAATAACACGAAAATTCTAGATCAATTCAAAAAAAAATCTCTACCCCCTACCTCACACTACTTTCCTCATCGAGCAAGTCTCGCCTTCTACGAAAGGGAAATGGATTTTTATTTTCCATTCTTGAATTTATTTTTTACGATTAAAACAAAAACTACGCGTTCCATCGAAAAACGATTGATAACAAATATATAGATCTTTTTAGGGTTGAAAACTTCTATCTTCGAATTTATTTTCGAATCTTAAGTTGTTTTTCAAAAAATTTAATTTTTTTATTTTCAATGTTATTTTTCACAATTGAAACAATCCTATCAAAAAACAAATAATAACAAATTTTTAGCTCTTTTTTGGTTGAACAAATTTTGTCTATTTATTTTTTTTCTAGCTTGTGTCGTTTGTCCAAAAATTTAATTTTTTTATTTTCAATGTTTTTTTATAAATAAAACAAAAACAAGCTACTCATCGAAAAGTAATTCATAATAAATTTGTAGATTTTTTTGGTTGCAAATTTTTTCTCTTCTCATCTTTTTTCACATCTTGCATAGTTTGACGGCAAAATGCAATTTTTTATTTTTTATTATTCTTTGTGCGATCAAAATTTGAATTTTTGATTTCACAAGAAAGTTCAAAAAGTTTGTATAATGATGTTGTAGGGCTTTCAAAAAGCAACGTTTTTCTCCTCTTGACTTTTTTTCATATCATGCGTTCTTCGGCTTAAAGTTTTCATTTTTCTTTGATGTTTGAAATTTTGGAAAATGCTATAACTCTGATAATTTCTACATTCTCATTGTAATGAGAATTACATTAGTTATTAGTTCTAATTACATTAGAATTAAATTAGTTTTATGTAAAATTTGACATTGTCAAGTTTTTCATGAGTCAGAAAAAGCGACTTTTATGAAGGTGTCTGTCTGTATGTCCGTCCGTCTGTCTGTCGGTAGTATCGTCTAGGCACGATAACTTTCGAAAGATAGATCAGATTGGATTGTGCTTTGGCAAACTTTTTTATAGCCTGAAAAGAAAGAACATGTTCGTTAACCAGCTATTTTGGATGAAAATTCGAGAAGTGAGAACATTTTGCAAATTTTTGAGACTACTTTTTTTGAAGATTTAAACATTTTATGTCCGATTATTAGTAGCACGCAAAAAATACAAACAAAATATCCTAATGACTTTTTCTGATAAATAAAAATTACCGGAGTTATAGCATTTTCATAATTCCAAAAAACAAACGAAAATGAACATTTTAAGCCGAAAAACGCACGATATGAAAAAAAAGCCAAGAGAAGAGAAAAGCTGCTTTTTCAACACCCTATGATATTTTCATAACAACTTTTCGAATTATAATATAAACGCTCTTAATGGCGATTTCATATGATTGATATATTAATTTTGATACACATGCACTGTCAAAAATTGTTCGGGAATTTTCCCGAATATTTATCAGGGAAAAATCCCGCAAAATTTGGAAATTTACCGAAAAATTTGGAAATTTTCCCTAATATTTTTTAGGAAAAATTTCGCAAAATTTGTAAATTTACCGAAAAATTAAGGAATTTTCCCAAATGCCTTGTAGGGAAAATTCCGCGAAATTTGTAAATTTACCGAAAAATTAGGGAATTTTCCCTAATATTTTGTAGGGAAAATTTCGCGAAATTTGGAAATTTACCTAAAATTTAGGGAATTCTTCTTAATGTTGTGTAGGGAAAATTCCCGAAAATTATTGGAATTTACCTTAATTTTTGGGAATATTCCCTAATATTTTTTAGGAAAAATTCCCGTAACTTTTTGGAATTTATCTAAAATTTCGTGGATATTCCCCAATATTGTGTAGGGAAAATCCCTCAAACTTTTCAAAATTATCTCAAATTTTAGGTTTATTCCTGAATATTTTGTAGAGAAAATCTCCGACAATTTTTGAAAATTATCTATAATACATCAGTTATTTCAGATTTAAGTGAAATATCGAAATAAAAAGTTAACATTTAATGTCAAATTATTTATTTATATAAGAAATACATTAGTATATTGCTTCGCAATATAACAACTATTCTACATACACGCTATTCTCATTTTTTCAGATGGCCTGTTCGAAAGCTTTAGAAAATTTCGAATCTGAGCTATTCGCTCTGCCGTTCCAAACTTTGTATCCTTCAGCGAATGCTTCATATAATCCGCAATATTCGTAGAATCCAAATTAATCACACTCCTTCGGCTGGTGGTGGGGTTAGTGGGCCAAGAATTGTCGCTTCGTCGTTCTTCTGAAAAAAATCAGTAATTTTTATAATGTATATGTGTTTAAAAATCATGGGATATTTTTTTCGTGTATTACGAGAAAATTAGTTACCTTCTTGACATTCTTTTCGTGACATATTTTGATGAAACCCGTTTTTATCAATCGATTTCCATTCTACGCCATCGGGTAGTATCATCAGCTGCACGAGTCCATTAGTGTACTTCTCCGATAATTTTTGCAAAAGTTGAAACTCGTCTATCTCTATTCTGTGCTCCTCAAGAACAACCTGTGGATATTAAATACAAAGAATTTCAGTAAACTGAACTGCGGGGGTATACACGTAAAATTTCTAGTAGTTTTCCTAATTTTATTTTCTTGTCACACATTTCATAAATATTTTCAGCCGTATTAGATTAGAGAATCTTAAAAACTTTGGAACATGCATCTCAAAACGTTGGAATGGATGATAAACTCAAATTTGAAGACCATCTACAACAAGTATCTTAACAAAACTGAAATGGCAATCAATTAAATTACCTTGTACGAGGCACTTGCTGGGATGGTTAATTTTATACAAGCCGAGGCGATGATTTCGTCAATGCTTTCACCAACAACGAGGCTCCACTTTACTCGTCCTGGACCGGTCACTTTGAAGATAGAGATATCTATAAATGAAATACTTAATTTTTAAGTTCAAAAACATTTTTTTTTTTAATTTAATAAAATAGTTGAATGTTCATAGAAAAAATGAATTTGCAACTAAAAAAATGGCATGAAAACATCAAATAGTTCAATTTTCAACAAAAAGATAAGTTTTCAAACAAGAAGGATTAAGTTTCTGCTAGAAAGACAAACTTTAAACAAAATACATAAATTTCCAACTAAATGTTCAAAGTTATAACTAAGAAAGGCAAATTTGCTACTAAAAGAAAAAGAATTTCCAACAAAATTGTTAAATTTTCAACCAAAAATGAAATGGTGGAATTTTCAGATAGAAAAATTGAATTTCCTATAATATAGTTTAATTCATAACAAAAAAGAACATTTTCAACTAAAAAAAACATTTCCAACCAAAAATGGAACAGTTAAATTTTTTGGTAAAAAAATTAATTTTCAATTTAAAAAAAGCGAAATTTTCAATAAAATAGTTGAATTTTCAGCCACAGAGATAAATAAAAAAAAACTTAATTCAAACAAAAAAGCCAAACTTTAAATGAAATACTTCATTTTTAGGGTCAAAAATTAATTTTTTATAACAAAAACTTTTTCAATGAAATAGTTAAATTTATATAGAAAGAAATGAATTTCTAACTAAAAAAAATGTGTACTAAAACAAGCAATAGTTCAATTTTTAGTTATAAAAATAATTGTGAACCAAGAAAAAAGGTGATTTTAACAAAATAACTAAATTTCAACCAAAAATAATGAATTTTCGAACAAAAAGATAAATTTTGAAATAAAAAGATTAAATTTTCAACCAAAAAAGGATTTTTCAACCAAGAAGTTTAATTGTTGAGCATCAAGATTAATTTTTAACCAAAAGAGACAAATTTTCCATGAAATACATGAAATTGCATTCAAACAGTTGAATTCAACCAAATGATAGACGACGATCTTAACAATTTTTCTTTTCAAAGACAAAACCAGAAATAGGATGTTTGAACAAAATACTTGAATTTCCAACCTAAGCTGATGAATTTCCAACTAAGATATTAATTTTCAATAAAGTAGTTAACTTTTTAACCAAAGAAATGAATTGTTAACCAAAATAAATGAATTTTCAAAAAGTATAATTTTCTAAGAAGAGTCAATTTTCAAGAAAAGAAAAACGAATTTTTATAAATTATTTAATAATCAATAATAATTTTTAATAAAATATACATGAATTTACATCCGAATTGTTCATTTTTAAACTAAAAGAGGTGCATTTTCAACGAAAAAATTGATGTCCACCAAAATAGTTCGTGGATGATTCATACCAATGTATTTAGATTATTCCTTTTTCACAAAAATGAAACAGAAATAATCCAAAAATGTTTTCAATATATTTCTAAAATTGTTATATTCAGTGCATTTTTCTCACAAAAATTTTTAAATAAAAAGATTTCTTGCAAGAAATTGAGGTAAAATTATTTAGAATCAATTAAAAGAAATCAGAAAATATTCATAAGCAAAACCCTGCAAATTGCAAAGAATCATATTTTAAACTGAAGAGATGAATCTCCAATAAAGAACGTAAAATGTAACAGTTGATATTTCAACCAAAAAATATTTTAAATTAAACGTCGTTGAATTCCACCAAAAAGGATGAATTTTCAACAAATTATGTAATTTTTTAAATGAAAAAGATCTCTTGTCAACAAAAAATAAAACAAAAACATATAAAAGACAACTTTTCATCAAAACAGACATTTTTTGAATTTTTTCTTTCAACCTAAATAACATTAAACAAAAACTTGATAAAAATCCATTGAATTGAGTAAACTTGGGTGAATTCAGAAGAAATCAAAAGAATTTAAAAGAAATAAGGATCAATTAATTAGAATTCAGGGCGAATTCCAAATGAATGGCAAAAAATATTTTTAAATCTCTTCAAATTTTTGAAACCCTGCAAAATCCCTCACTTCTTGTGAATAAATTCCTTAAAATCCACTGAAATATTATAAAATCCCGTGAAATTCTATAATGATATTTTCTGGAATCCTGGAAAATGTGTTAAAATACCTTGAGATCTTTAAAATCCCTTGAAATCATTGAAATCTTATAAAATTCTGTGAAATCTTTCAAAATATCTTTAAACATTATAGGTCCTTTAAAATCATTTCATATCTTTTAAAATTTTAGGAAGTTATTTACCAAAAAGTATTTCAAACGATAGAAGATAAAAGATAGTTAACGATAGAAGTTAAATAAAAACTAATAACTTACCTTGTAATTCTGACATTTGTTGTATACGAACAGCTAGTTGTTTTAAATCACTGCACTGCTACTGGGCTCCAAAACGGGTCTTTCTACAAAAAATGCGCCTACCTGGGCCTCATTATCCAAGGGAAAATTCTGCAACGTGCAGCATGAGTCATTTCCATCCCCACTGTACTCAGTGACCAGTAATAACCAATCTTTGTATTAACAAGTACGGCTGTAGATGAACGTCATTCAACTTTAATTAATAATAGCTCATTAACCACATCAACACCAAATAAGCATTCAATTAATTTCCAACAGTAGACTTTCCGATTTTTTCCTCACAAAAGAAATGCGAACATATGAAAAAGTACGTTGACTTCTGAGACACTCCATATATAAATATATGTGTGTGTGTGAATAGGTGTGTTTTCAATTCAGCATCTGAAATCGGCCATTTAAGGTTCTATACATTTTTCACATTTCCACACATTAATAACTTTTCCTGAAAATATCTCAGTACTTGTGTGTGTGTGGGGGGGGGGGGGGGCGTTTGCAAGTCAGCATACGTAAGTTGTTCATGTAAGGTCTTATACATTTTACACATTTCCGCTAATAATTACATTTTTTCTGGAAAACGCGCAATATATATAAATATATACATATATATATATATATATATATGTAGATAGATATATAATATATATTTATAGGAGGATATATTCAAGGAGCTGTGCAATGCCCTCATAACACCTGAGGAAGAATGCCCACCTATCACTACCGAGGAGGTGAAAAACGTATTAAGAGGCATGAAGAACTTTCCTGCTCCGGGACCAGATGGTATCAAGACCTTCTGGTGGAAGAAGATTCCTTCGACCCACCAGCATCTGGCCCGAATTTTCACCTTATATCTAAAGTCGGAAGAGCCTATTCCGGAGTGGTTGGTGGAAGGGCGCACAGTGCTCCTGCCTAAGACGGGCAACTTAGCTGATCCTAAGAATTACAGGCCAATAACTTGTCTGAACACACTGTATAAGATCTTCACAGCCGTCCTAAATGATAGGATTCTTCGGACAATTGAACCTGTGTGGCGAGATATGTATGAACAACGTGGCTCGAAGAAAGGCGTAGCAGGATGTCGGGAGAACCTGCCCATCGATAGATGTGTCTGTAAAGATGCAGCATCCTATCAACGATCTCTATCGATGGTCTGGATAGATTACCAAAAAGCTTTTGATTCAACCTCCCATAGACTTATCATCTGTCTGTTGGAAAGCTTAAAGGTTCATCCACATATCGTGAGATGCATAGAGAGATTAATGCTGCTTCGGAAAACCAGATTTACCATCTTATCTGGAAAATATCGTGTGATTACTAACAGTATCACCTTTCAGAGAGGTGTGTTTCAGGGTGACACCATGAGCCCTCTCCTCTTTTGCCTCACATTATTGCCACTATCTCTCGCACTTCGCCATTCCGAAGGGTACCTCTGCAGCACACCTGGAAATCGAAAGCATAAGGTAACTCATGTATTTTACATGGATGATCTTAGGCTCTATGCTAGAAATCAAGAGAAACTACATCTAGCTCTAAAAATTGTCACAGAGTACACTCAAGAGATTGGAATGGGGTTCGGGTTAGAGAAATGCGCCAATGTTAATTTGAAGAAAGAAAAACTTAACGGCATCCCCGAAGATCCTGAACTCGTTGACAGAAGCGCTATACGACACCTGTGCGCTGGAGAGACCTATACATACGTGGGCGTGCCACAAAGGCGCATTCAGGACGCAACATCTATAAAGGATACTCTCCGATGCAGATATAAACGTCTCCTCCGACAGATATGGTCTTCCGAACTGTCAGCGAGGAACAAAGTATCTGCAACGAACATGCTTGCCGTCCCAGTAGTACTCCATTCATTTGGAGTAGTTCCATGGACGAAGGACGAGCTCAGATCCCTCGATATCGGGTCCCGAAAGGTTATGCACATGAACAAAAGCATGCACCTTAAGTCTTCTGTTCCACGACTTTACATCTCACGCCGTCAAGGTGGTCGTGGAATACTGAATCTTGAATGTCTTCACAACAGGATTATTCTGGGTACAGCACATTTTAAAAAATCGTTCCGACCTTGAAATGACCTTGAAAATTCACCTGGAGGTCAAAATAAATGGTAGAGTTGAATGGCCCCCTATGTTCTGGTCAACTTTTGTTTGAACCGTTTTTTACGTACATGGGGTAGTTTAAAAGATATTTGGAATTATAGATTAAGGTGGGCCACCCTGTATGTATGTATGTATACCCAGTGTTGCCTGTGTAAGATGGGTCACCCTCCAGTTGCGGATAGAGAGTCCCCGTACCAAGGGTTTCTGCTGAATATGGTTACAATAATTAATAAGCAGTCGCGGACAATTGTCCAGGGATGGTCCCGAAGGAATAACCCCTAAGCGAAGGTGTGAGAACCGTGCCGAAAGCTGCATGGCACCTGGGTGAGGTGTGTTTGACGGTGACTCTGGGATACCGGGCGACGTCTCAGAGTATCAGCCTTATTCTTGCACGCTAGGCTCTACAAGGATTGACAAAACCTTTCCCTAACTGCTCGTGGGAACAACAATGAAACCAACAAACCATCAAAATGTTGTAGATGCGGTTCAAAACGATCAAACGCGCAGAGCACCCGACAATGAATCGGCAAACAATGCCGATCACCCTAGAGTTCGGGGTGCTGAAAATAATTTAGATGGAAATACGACGACGAACCGGCGAAACGCCCATATTCAGTGGACGGATCAAATTAAGAATGACGTGCTAGACTGCTACGATGCCAGTATTATCCATGTTCGCGGAGGCTTTATGGCGCGTATGCATACTAATGGGGCCAGAAACACCCGGAGCTTCAATACGTTTCGCATCAGTCTTTGCGAAATCAAGCTGACTACTTCCGGAAAAATGGATATGTACGCGGAGCGCTTCCTCAACCGCTGCTTGAACAAGCTGCAGACGAAGATGGAACGACATTAAGACCAACCGCAGAAAGCAGGTAACTTCTGGAAGATGATCGCAATTTCAGTACAAGGAGGAACATCAACATGCAAGTTCCTCTTAAGCCCCAAGATCTGGCTGAAATGGATGCCTTCCTTCGTGGAAATATCTCGCAAGAGTCCGACCTCTGGACCATCAATTGCTCAGTTTATGGTCCTGCGAGAGCTTTGGCTGATTCAAATCGAAGGCTGAAACCGACGATGAATCAGAAGACCAGACGACGCTTGCATCAACCGAACAAGAAAATTGGATGGGCAAGACAGAATGCGTCCCGTGTTCAATGTGTGATTGACTACATAACATCTGGTAGACCGTTCACGGAAAGGGTTCGAAAGTTCGCCCAAGAACTAAGGACCTTGAACACACTGAACAAGTCAAAGCTGCTGACAATCGAGCAGCATATTGTTGACAAAATAAGGCTGTTATCTGACGCAAGGAGGAGGATATAGAAGAGGGAGAGATGGAACAGGGAGAATCAACAGTTTCTTACTGACCCATCACGCCTCTTCAGTGATCCCCCTGTTTTTGTAAAAAATCCACCCAAGCCCAAGGAGGTAGAGACTTTTTGGAGAGAG
>CAKNXH010063209.1:45343-86517 GCA_932178445.1 Andricus quercusramuli
AGCTGTTTGATTAGTGAGATCTGCCTGGCCATCTCGCAGCTCACCATCACCACCGTCCCGCATGCTGTGGCCCCCAGCGGTGGCTCCAGGGGCGCTTCGACGATCCTCGAGTAGCGACAAGTGTTTCAAAATTTTTAAAATACTCTCCATTTATGGGTTTTGGTGTTCCTCTTAGTCACTTTCCTCTTCGTTCTCTGCCTGTCTGGCATGGGAAACCCTGTCAGTGGCAATGGTACGGCCAACATAGCCGTCAAATTCATTAGAGGAAAGCTCAAGCCCCACCGCGACGACAACGCGAGAACACCTTCGGTAGGGTTTTAATATTATTAATTAATCTTAATATTATATATATAAATAATATATATATATATATATATATATATATATATATATATATATAATATACAGGGTGTCCCAGACTCAAGTGTCCGGACTTATATAGCCATATAAAAATGAAAAAAAATAGAAAATTCCTTTTCCAAAAATCAGTTGAAGTTTTAGTTCTTTACCTATAAAACATTTAAGCTGGACCAATCAGGAGCGCCGTATAAACAGCCGTGTGTGCGTGAACGGGATTCCAACGTAGTGTTCTCCCGTCGCTAACCCCACCTCTGCGTTCACTTCCATAACACTGCGTTGAAATCTGGTTCACGGACACACGGCTGTTTATGTGGCGCTTCTGATTGGTCCAGCTTAAATGTTTTATAACTAAAAAACTAAAACTTCAACTGATTTTTGGAAAAGGAATTTTCTATTTTTGTTTTCGTTCTTATATGGGTATATAAGTCCGGACACTTGAGTCTGGGACACCCTGAAATGATTGGATAGTATGACCCGTAAGTTGGCTGCTGTGGCCAATTTTCTTGGATCCTGGGGCGCCATCCACTTAGTTGGCTGAGAAAGCCACTTTTAATGGACACGGTAGTGTTGGCTGTGCCAGCCAACTGAGTTGGTGCGGTGAAGCAGCGGGTTGGCTGCTTCATCCAACTACCTGGGCTATAGCAACTGCTTAAAATGTTACCGTGCCGTTGTGTTCTCTAACTCACCTATTTCAGATAGATCGTACAACCAAGCCTATTTCCAAGCTGTCCCATGTAACTGAACAGTAAAAATTATTTAAATCAGTATTTTTAAAAGGTAATTTCTGATTGCAACAGATTGATTGCATAAACTGATTGGAAAGGAGCTGTGTATCGGACGCAAAATATGAGTTTTACCTGCAAAACATGAAAATTTGTATATAAAATTCTTTTGGATTTTATACCATAGTCCGATGTTTTATTCTTTTCGATCCTCGAGCATTCTTGCCCGATGACAATTGTGCACTTTTATGAAGAACGATGAACACAACGCTTCTTGCTCCAGATCGTTAAGACCATGCCATACTTTTCCACTACTTAATTTTCCAAATTTTCACCTCGATATCTCAATACGTGTGGATGTGAATTGTTGCAAAAAATATGTCGAAAAATTATTTTGAAGTTAGTTTGACATGGCCGCTTAAGAAACGCTGGGGCGAGCGTCGAGTTCTCCTTTTCTCAAAAACCCAAGATTTCACGTCGAAGGACACTTAATTCATTCTCCACGAGAAAGTGTAACTTAATATAATTTGAAAAATCACAACACACGACACGAATGCTCGAAATATCGACAAAGTAACACAAAAATCGTCTCTTGACTCTTGTCAGGCTGTCAGGTTGGTGTCGCCATTCTGAATTCTGACACCAACGACGTCAACCGGCCAACGACTCAAACGTGTCTCCTTGACGCAAGCGCAATAGGTCAGGGAGCCACGCTTGGAACCACTGGCCAAGCAGTTGGATGTGCTAACTATTCGATAGTTGGAGAGTCCAATTGCATAGCTGCTGTGACCAACGAACACGCAGCTATTTAAAATGGTCATTGTGTCCAACGGACTTGGCTTTTCTGTCAATCTGAAAAGATTTTCTAGCCAACTATTCCTTAACCAACAAAAAATGGATGTACGAGCCAACCATTTTTCTGAGTGTGTATATGATATATAATATAATATATTATAATCTAATTATTCTTAATATTATTATTAATATTATTGTTATTTTATTTATTTTTATAAATGAATAATTGATTAATATAATTCATGTGATGACATTGCTATGCGCGGGAACACTCTCATCGCGCGCGGCTCGCTTCGCTTGCAAGTTTGAACGCGCCTAGGGCTCGTACCTGTTGGATCTCGCGCTTCGCGTTTGTTCATTGCACATCCCCCACATTTTTGCACAGGACTTTTAAAATTGAAGGTCAAATCATCGATAACTGAAATTTAGTGACTGTGAATTCTCTTTTGTTAAAGCTAGCTCCTTTAGCTTTAACAAACACATTCTCATCACGTGTCTCGCGAGAAAACAAGGTTAAAAGCGATTTTCCAGATCTAATTAAAAAAAAAACTTTGTTATTAAACATTTTATTGTACCTTGTGTCTTTTCGTCAAAAAATTTAATTTGATTATTTGCAATGTCATTTTTTACGATTAACACAAAAACATTGTGTCTTATCGAAAAATGTGTTATAAAAAATTTGTGGATCTTTTTTAGGTGTCAATTTTTTGTCTATTGATTTTTTCCGTATCTTGCATACGTTGACCGCAAAATGGAATATTTGATTATTCATTATTTCTTGTACGATCAAAATTTAAATTTTCGATTTTTTTTAAATTCAAAAATTTGTTTTGATAATCTTGTAGGGCTTCTAAAAAGCAACGTTTTTCTTCTCTTGTCTTTTTTTAATATTGTACTTTGTTTGGCATAAAATGTTCATTTTCGCTTTTTTTTTATTTTGAAAATGCTATAACTCTGATAATTTTCTTTTTATTGAAAAAAGTCATTCAGATAAATTTTTGGGGCTTACTGAGTACTACTCGTCCTTGCTTTTGACACCCTTATAAAGTGTGCTAAAGTGCAATAAAACCCGATAATTCTGTCGAAAGTTATCGTGTTCACGACAAGCAGACACCAACGTAAAAACTTTTTTTTCTGGCTCAGGGGGCTTCAAAACGTCGACATTTGATGGAATCCGCAAAAGTCATTTTTCACATAAATCCAATACCTTCTCATTGATGAGAATGTAAAAGGGAATGAAATTATCTATTTTCGCTTCTATTGAAACTGCGCTAGTTATATTTCTTTTTTGTAGATAATTTTTACGTTTATACAAATGGTTAAGACCTCTGAACCTTCAAAGCGACCACATCATTTCGATAGATCACATATTTTTTACATTTTATCTACGGAATAAATTTATCTTTATTCTAATACATGAATAATTTTTTCGGTGCCTGAATTGCAGAGTTCTGTAAAATGTATGCAATCAATCAAAGTCTCTTTCATGTAAGATTTATCACTTTCATGTGCGAGTGGCTATCAGCTGGGAACAGAAGAATTATCGAAAATATGAACTGATTAGCGGCAAATAAAGTTTTATTAAACGTTCTTAGTTTAAAAAAACGTCGCTTGATATCAATTTTGATAAGAATGTACTCAAATTTATAAGTCGAATTATAAAGTAATCTAAAACTGAAGAATAAGAGGCTAAGTAATTAAAAATGGAAACTTGAGGAATATTCCAGACTTTTTAAAAATAAATTTAAGAATCAGCTCATGTGGAGGGCGGCAAGCGCCCTCACTTCTGGGTTTCGTAGTATAGCAACGCTATGATAAGCATTCAGCTCAGGTTTTTTATTATTTTTCTTCGCATTATACATTTGAAACTCATTTCAATGCAAGGAATGAAATCGGCAGACCTAATAGTTTTTGCGCTAGGAAGGAGTGCTAACAGGGTCACTTCGAGTAAAACTGGCTAGATTTTCATGTTTTCGCGTAGCAACGCTATTGTGAGTAATTGAATATCTTTCTCCGGGTTCTCAGTATTTCTTCTCACATTAGACACTTGAGACATTTTTCCGTACAAGAAATGAAGTCGGCAGACCTAATAGTTTTTGCGCTAGGAGTGCTAACAGGGTCATTTTGAGTAAAACTGGCTAGATTTTCATGTTTTCGCACAGCAACGCTATTGTGAGTAAGTGCATATCTTTCTCCGGGTTCTCAGTATTTTTGCTCACATTAGACACTTGAAACACGTTTCCATACAAGAAATGAAGTCGGTAGACGCAATAGTTTTTGCGCTTGGAGTGCTAACAGGGTTATTTTGAGTAAAAATGACTAAATTATTCATGTTTTTTCATTTCAACGCTATGATGAGTATCTTTCTCAGGGTTCTCAGTATTTTGTCCTTGCATTAGACACTTGATATACATCTTCATGCAAAAAATGAAGCCTTTAGACTTTAGACCTAAAAGTTTTTGCGCCAAGACTGCTAACCGGGTTATTTTGAGTAAAAGGGCTCTGGTGTAGTCGAGGCCCAGCGGGGCCTAGCGGCGCCAGGCCACCTTTTTTCCTAAAGTGAGCTATTTCAATGGTTTTTTAATTATTATTATACCATTAAACTATATCTCTTTCGGGGAAAACTCTACTCATTTGGCTCTAGTCCTGTTATGTCATTAAAGATTTAGTAGGTATTTATAGGAAAGGGAAAAAAATGTATCGGGGAGTAGATAGAATATGAAAATTTCCATGATTTACAATGTTGCTAATAGTTCCTGTAACTTCAATTTTTTAATTTTACAATATTGTAGTTTCAAATTCAAATATTCAAAATATCAGGCCAATTTAGAAATAAATATTTCAGAATTTCATATTAAAAACCTTGATAGTCAGTTTCGAAAACAATAATTTTAGATGTGAATATAAAATAATTTAAAATCAAAAAGCTTAAAAATGTCTGATTTTTATTTGAAGATTTGAAGACATAAATCACTTCAAATTCAAAAGTATGCGATTGATAAAGTTTACACGGAGAAAAATGGATGTTTAAACGTAACATCTAGATCTTGAGGGTTAACATATTTTATGTTTAACTATATGACAGCAATCTAGATGTTCAAAGTTAGTATCTGTAGATATTAAAAAGTGAGATGTTACTCTGTAACATCCAAAATGTTAACCTGAAATATGCGAAATGTTACATGTATGGTTATGTCAAATAATGGCTGACAATATTTGAGGAATTTACTTATTTCTGAGAATTTTAGGAATTAATTGATAACTTATTTGTGAATTTAAAACTAAACTTGAATGTTCGTACATGAACGAAAACCAGACAAAAGGTATGAAATGTCGATCAGATGATACATTTCAGTCTAGTTGAGGTTATGTTTAATATTTTCAATTCAAAATAAAAAATAAAATCGGGGTAAGTAAGCTGAGAACGAATGATCTGTGACCTGCATTAAAAATTATATGTATTTGAGGTTACTTAGACTTAAATTTTATTATAAATTTACAAACATGTTGTCAAATGTGAAATGGTCAAATGCAGCCACATGCCTCTTCTCTGTAGAGGCCTGTGGAAAATATTGTCATGAGAGTTGACGGTCGCCGTGTGCCGGCGCCAGCTATGCAGTTGGCCTAGAATTCAAATAATGCAAGGCGAATATGTGTAAAAAAGTTGTTTGTTAAATAAAAATAATTTTCTGATAGCTCTTGGTAAAAGATAATGATCTTTAGGATCTTTTTAATCTTTTGAGGTGAAAATAATTTGCAAAAATCGTAAAATGCATTGCTTTTAGACGTTAATCCCAATGCATTCCTATACTAACTAGAACAAATTATTTTTCATGCGCAATTAAATCAGACATATTATTATTTGTGTAATTTTTAAATATCCGAAAAGACAATAGTCTAAACTTTATAATATTTCCGATTATAATATATAATATAATATTTACTTTGTTTATTTAATAATTTGAATTCATTTCGGATTCTCAAATATTTTAATAAACAAATTAGGTGTTTCAATGAACTTCTTATAAGGAGCGTAGGTAAAATTAATAAAATAATGTCTAATTATAGAATGAAACATTTTTTTCATACATATAGAAGATTTTAGTGAAAGTTAAGAATTAAACATACACATGCTTTCACCGCGACAACAAATTGATAATTATTTTTTAATAGAAAATAATAAATTTTATATATAACTATAAATTTCTTATGCCTGTTATTATTTATAATATGTTATTTCAAGTTCAAAAAATGAAACTTGTTGAAAATGATTTACAAAATCGAGGAAAATATGCTAATGTTAATTATGAATAATTTTGGAAAAGAACTCGAGGTGAAATTTTTAAAAAATATTTCGGGTTTTCTTTATTTGACAAGAGCTATTTAGATTTTAATGTTTTTCTTTTTCTCTTTACGTAAAAGTTCTAAATTCTTATTTAATTCTAATGCTGTAGCGCTTTTTTCATTCCTTAAAAGATTCTCTGCAAATCTTATTGGTACGTTTTTATTTAAAAATTTTATTTATGGAAACCTATTCTTTACAAAACTAACGAATTTATAATTCCTGAATAAAAGTTTTTCAACAAAAACGTACCAATGATAATTGTAAAATATTTATTTCAAAAATTCACCTCGGGTTCTTTTCAAAAACTAGTTATAATTAACAATGAAATATTTTCCTCGATTTCATAAATAATTTTTAACAACGTTCATTCTTTAGCTTGAAATAACTTTAGTTCATGTTTAATTCAAAAACAAGTATCATGAAAATTCCCTTTTCGTCTTAAATCTTAAGATAAATTTCATGAAAATAGTTATACCGAAAAGCACATTTTTATTTTATTTAAATTTGAAAATTGAAAATCAGGGTGGCCGTTTCGATCACAGAAAAAAATTCCGTTTTTCGCTGGAAATTTTACAAATTGAACGATTGCGTTTTTGTTGAAAAGTGAACACTTTTTAAATCAGAAGTTCAAATATTATTATTTTAAATAGTTCAAAAATCCTTGAAAGGCTTCAACATTTTATTTCAAAATCTTAAAACATCTGCACGTTGTTTCACATTTTTTTTTCAAATTATGAATCAATTTTCAAATTTTTTCAGACATAAACTTCTTTCAAAGTGATTCGAATTCTTCCTAAAATTTCGCTTAAATCCTGCAAAATCAAAAATATTCCCTTAAAGTCTGCCAGATAGAACAATAAAAATTGTAATGTTCAAAGTTTAGTTTTTTGTTTAAATTTGAATATTTGGTTTATAATTACTGATTTTAAATGAACAGTAAAAAATTTCTTAATATTGAGCAATTGTTGCTTTTCTCAATTAAAAAAATTCAGACTTTAAAGTTTCAACTTTCAGACTAAAACAATAATGTTAAATTTAATAAAAGTCTTTAGGTATGAATATATTGTTTTGGAGTTATTTAACAACTTCAAATATTTTATAAAGTTTCAATCATGCGTTTACATTTGTTTAACTACTAAGACTTTCCAATTTAAACAGTTTAATTTTTAACGTTAAAATCCTAAAATTCTTCAATTTTGAACAGATTTCGAATCATCTTGTAAAATTAATCATTATTCACCTTTTAATCCTTAATGCACAGTTGAATTTTAAATATCATTATAATTTATATTCACAGTTGATCAATTAAAAAGATGTTTTATCCAAAATTTTCGATTCCAAATGCTCCTAATTAAAAAATGTTTAAGTCTTTAAAACTGCATCTTTAAATTCTTTTAATGGGAAACGTACGCTTAAAAATCAAAATCTAAAATAGAAAATTTTCAAGTGAAAGATTTTTGAATTACGCATTGTAAACTGGATGCTATAATTGAAACAGATAAAAATTCAATTAATTATTTTAAAAACTGTTTCAATCAAACAAACCCGGTTGTACAAAATTCCCGGCCTTTTTCCGGTTTCCCGGTCCAGTGGTCACCCTAAAAATATATTAAGATATCATTTTTTTATAATCTAAAGTTCAACATGAATGCAATTTTAGAGTTCTGAATTTTCACGTGGAACGCTAAATTTTTTATTTTTTATTTTGGAAAGTATAATTAACAGTTTAAAAATCAATAATTGTTGAGTGATTTAAATGTGTTTCAAATAATTAAAATTTTAAAGGGCTCAAGTGTAAACAAGTTTTAATATTACAATTTTTGGTAGAAATTTTATCTTTTAAATTATTCCCATTGAAAATTAATATTCATTTTGAACGTTTTTTTTAGAGTAATTCAATTCATTTTTCAAATTTAGAACAATTTGTCCAATCAGCTTTATTATTAAATTATAATTTTCTTATATAATATCAATTCAAAATTTTAGAAGCTTTGATTTTGAAAGATTTAATTTAGTTTTCAATTTCAAATTGTTAAATAATTATCGCTTAGAATTTAAAATTATTCAAATATAAAAGTTTTCAATTTTCAATTATTTACTTTTGAACGTTTTTAATTAAAAATTACACAGCTCAAATTCCTTTGATATTTAAATGACCCAATTTTCACACTTCGAATCTTAAAATATTCAATTTTTAACTTTTTAAAATTGCCCGTTTTCGAAATTTTAATCTGAAATCAGTCAATTTCGTGATTCTTCAATTAAAAATAAAATTGTTTCATTTTTTTGCCAACGGCCATACCACGCTGAAAAAACCAGTTCCCGTTAGATCACTGAAGTTAAGCAGTGTTGGTTGCGGTTAGTACTTGGATGGGTGATCATTCGGGAAAAATAATACTGCGTGTTGTTGGCGTCGTGGGTGTGGTGAGCCCACACTTGTAGTTCTTACTACAAGAAATTATCCACCTAGAAACACTGCCCGAAAGGGAAATGGTTTAATGGTAATGGTATGTAGACGCTCCCATAATTTAAATAATAATGAAAGTAAATATTTGATTGAATTTGAAAACATAATAAAAGTTACAAGATATACCGAAAGATACAAATATTGATTTCCACTCAATAAACATCATGTAATTTTTTTGAAATATCTTGTGTCGCGGACAAGGTTCTTAGGAAAAGTCTGATGCAATATTTCTCATCCAGTGAATAATTCACGTGTCCAGCATTTCGTTTATTAGCTGACACAACGATCAAGAGCAGCTGAAACCCCTTTCTGACCTCTGGAACCGATGTGTTTTCCTTATCAGCTTAAACGACCAACATATTAGAAAGCCTTGACTTGCAAAATTTTTTTTGATCAATTTTTAGGTGCAGTTTCATATGATTCTTTTTAACGTAAAAAGTGTAGACTTATGTTGGTTCAGTTTTATTTACATTTGTATGTATTATATTATTTAAGAATGATAACAATCGTTACTTTGCATAAGCCTGAACTATCAAGTATTTCTAATCTAAATGTGAATCAGCCAGAAGAGGGCAACTGAATCAAATCAGTAACTGATTATTCACTGACCCTGCACTTCACACTAATTTAAGTTCAGAGAGGTGATTTACTACATTCTGTTTTCCGTATTTACGATAATTTTACATAATTATATGATTTGAACGCAAATTTTCAAAAAATAATTGTCATTTATTATAACTAATTATTATACTTGATTAATTAATTATTATAATTAATGACGATGGATATTGGGGTGTATCAACAAAAATGTTGGTCATCCTATTTATGGGGGAGGGGGGGGGGACTAAAAAGTTTCTAGTGGGCGCCAAAATGACTTCCTGAAAGTTTGAGCAAAAAAACTATTGGCTTGACCGCGTGGTGTGAACTGAGAACATTTTTTTGCTCAATCTTCCAAGAAGTAATTTTGAAACCCAGCAGCACCCAAAAATTTTTAGTCCCCCTGGAAAAGGAAAGACCAACATTATTTTCAAAACGCCCTAATGGGTATTTATAGAGAAAGCTTCACAAATTTAGTTTTATAATTTCAGTGCTTAAACAATGACTTAAAAAAAATTGCGTTTCAATAATAAGTATGTAAAATTTAGAAAAAATTCCTGCGCATTATTTGCAAAGATATTGTATCACTTACAAACCAAACAGGCATGAATACCAGTTCTGTAGCGATTTAAAAATTGAAAGCAATATGTTATTTCTAGAACAGGTTACTAATAAGGTTATTAAAAACCAGTTACTCTCTAAATCTGAATCAGCGATATAAGTATACCGCTAATTCAAATCAGCGTATATGCCGCTGAAGCAGCGAAATTTAGCACTGATCAGTGGAATTTTACAGATTAACCGCTAATTTTCACTGATTTTCCAGCGCATATACGCTGATTTGAATGAGGGGCATACATATCGCCGATTAGGATTTAGAGAGTAATAAAAATGTGATCCCAGAAACTGGAACGATTCTGCATTTTATAACAAAGATCCCAGGTGGAAATACACCACTGGCGCACACTGTTAGAAAAATCTATATTAGATTTAATACAAATGTATATGAAGTAATTTGCATACACAGGAGCTGAAATTTAATATACATTGAAATATGAATAGCTGCACACTTTATATTGAATGTAATATACAGGTCGGTATAGGAGCGTGCTTGAAACGTCAAAGTACACTAGAGTCCCTCTATAGCAGCTGTCTCGGGGGTACCCTTAATCAACAAAGATGCTATAGAGGGACTCTCCGAACCGTTCTTCTTCTCCTTCTTGCTTGTGGCTTTCTTATAGCGCCGAACCGTAAACATCGCAACTCCGCTGACCTTACAAACGCCTCCCTCTCGTCCCCTTGCACCGCCTTGTCTGTTATAGAGGAAACTGCTATAGAGGGACTCTAGTGTACTTTTATTTCTTTACATCCCATCAAATATTCGCAATTAAAGTAATAATCTAGAATTCGTGAATTGAATTGCTCTTTATGATTGAAGTGCAACGTACATGTGGAACTTTTTCCAAAATTTGCCCTGAATGGTAGAAATTTAATGTGAGTATAGTTGATTGTAGATTAGGTCTGTCATTTATTTACGTGATTGAACTTTTCGACTTAAAATCCAACTTTATTTTTGAGTAATTGTAAGAAGGTATCATGTTTTCTTATTAGGAATCGAAAATTACTGCTAATCTCATTTTGATTTTGTGTATTTAATTTTGGTAAATAATTTTTGGTATACGTTAGTATTTTAAATTTAATACTGTTCTTAACAGTGAGGTACTGGCCCAGTACAGATTGCCGGAGTTCCAGTACTGGGCATCTGTGCTGGGCCTATACTGACTGGTCAAACTCGGCAGTACTGGCGTGCGGTACGGGGGCGGTACTGTACAAAGGTACTGGTTCTGTGCTGGCAAACCACTGGCATGAAAATGCCGGAGTTAATTTTTAAAATGATACAAAATCATTCAATTGTTTTTAGGAACATCCATTAATCACCATAAGACTGCATATCGTCTGAATATTATTTATAATTACAAAAGTGTGAATTGCAAACTTTTGGTTTAATTTTAACATTCACTATTGCTATACGCTGAAGATATAACAAAAAAGGTATTTGAAAAATAAATAATAATTGATTTCGAGTATTTCGTCTATAAATAATAATGGTCCTGCTTATATTGAATACATATATTACGTTTTCAAACATTATTTTACAAATAAAATTAACGCAACGGGGTTTAGAACCTACATCTATACCTGAATCTATCACCTAGCAGTTGGTAGTCTTAACCATTACTCTATACCTATAGAACTGGAACTCAATGAAAAAACCATCCTCATAAGGCACAGCTCGAAAAAGTTGAAACAACAATTTTTTAACTCCTTTTTCCCACAAATTATGTTTTTGTTATTACACGACACCATATAGATTTAAAATTAATTAACTCTTAACGGGAATATAAATAAAATAAATTTTGAATAAATAATTTTTATCGATCACAATTTTTCATTGTGTAATATATATTTTTTTCACGTTGTAGACCATTTTGAAACTTCTGATGTCATAAAATGTCATTTTTAATGATCATTTAAAACTTGTATCGACGGAACTCAGAAATTTTATCGCGTACTGCGACAATTTTTTCAACGAATATTCTAGAACGTATCTAACACTGTTGTTTTGTAGCTGTTACATAAAAACTATTATATAGAACTATTCATACTCACATTAAAAAAGATTTACTTACTGCTAAAATAAGTTATCACGATTTGACGTATATTACTCGAATACTCGAAGGTTAAAAAACTGCCCAATTTGGGTCCAATCTTGGCAACCATGTCGGCTACTGTTATAAGGTCAATCTCATCAGCCGATTTAGTCCAGTTCTGGGTCAAAACTTTCTCTAAATCTTAATTAGGGAAATAACTTCTCAAGTGTACCCACTCCAAAAAATGATTTTGTCCGCTCGGGCTCAAAGTTTGGCTGATTGGAGTTCTGAAGTAGGGGAGGGGGGGGGTGAAATTTTTGGACTTTTGATGGGAAGCCCCTTCTTCAAGCGTATATCACTTTTTCCTTTTTGCATGAAAAAAAATTTTACTCCATATGTTTTCCACAGACTTTTTCATGATCATTCAACCAGTTATACCCATTTTTTTACCAACACTTGATTGACCTCCGATTTCGGAAATGAAAAATAAATTTGTCTTTTTCTCAAATTTGGACACATGTGATGTTTTTTTTTGGTTAAAAAACTGAGATTTTTCCTGTAGAAAAACCCCATTCCGCAGGAGGAAGTTTTTTTTTTGTTCTCGGCATTCGTTCGCTACTCTCTTCATAGTGTAGTACGTAGGTAACATTGAGCATGCATAAATAGTGTAACGCAGTTTCTCTTTGGATTCATGTTCAGGGGGTCCTAGATAATGAGAAAATGCAGGATGCCGGCTTCTGACAGTGTGCGTTTATCTGGGGGGTGGGGTAGGGGGTGAGCGCACGGAATGGCGGTATCCTTTACGAATTAATCAGTTAATTTGCAACTTTTCACTCAAATTAATTGTGTGCTTCTTTACTTATATTCAATTCAACATATTTTAACCAATCTTAATGAAACACTCCGTAAGAAAATTCATATCATCCCTTCACAACAACCCTGAAGTATTAATTATTCCTAGAACAGTACATGTACAATGCGCGTTTTATAAAGATTTGGACTCACGATTAGAATTTCATAAACGCAGCATTCGAAAATGGGAAAGAAACAGATATGTCTTAAAACATTATATGTATAAATATTGTTAACCCTTTGCGGATGTTATAGGGCCTTTGGCGCGCAATGGTTACGCAATGTAACCTGAAGTCTCCAACGTTCAAACGAACGAAATGAGAAGAAAAATTAATTTCTTTTCTGCTATTAGCCTAGCGGAATCAGTTTAGAAAGGCGTAAAAGTAACTATTATGAAGAAAAAATACAATGATAATTAATTTTTAGAAGGTTAAACACCCTCAAATGTTAATGGTGATATAGGGCCAACACATAATGTACAGAATAGCCGCCTTTATACACTTTTTTCGAATTAAAAATAGTGTTAAATTACCTTGTCATAAAACAAATTCTTTCAGTGGGAAAAGTATCACCGGAAAAGATATTTAATACCAGCCTTCGTTTTTCAAAATCACAAAATCATCCGAATGACCGCCTTTATACATTTTTTTCGAATTCAAAATAGTGTTAAATTACTTTGTCTTAAAACAATTTTCTTCATTGGGAAAAGTATCACCAGAAAAGATACTTAAAAGATAATTTTGTGATTTCGAAAAACTAAGAATGGTTGTAAATATCTTTTCCACATTCTTTTCCCACTGAAAAAACTTTTTTTATGACAAGGTATTTTTTAATTCGAAAAAAGTGTACAAAGGCGGTCATTCTACACATTGTGTGTTGGCCCTATCTGCATTAACATTTTAGGGTGACACCGAAATCTTCTTCATTGGCTTGGAGATGAGCAAAGCTACTTTTATTCATAAAATGTTGCTCCCGCCCCCCCCCCCCCATGTGCATAAATTTCGTGGCGCTGTAATGTTTCTGATCCGTCCGCCTTGAGTAGACACCGGCGCGCCTAGACTGGGATGTGACGCTCGGATTGACTAGTTTCTATAAACATCGTCTATTTTGATGAAAAATAATTAATAATTGTATAATATAATTATTTTTTTCAATAAATAAAACTCTTATACATAGATTTTGTAGATGATTAAAAATATGTTTGGAAAGTTTTTGTTTACATAAAAAAATGGAAAAAAAAGTTTCCGCAAATCTTGAACATATACGCCGGGTGTCGAAATTTTAATGTCTCTCCGTAAGGGGCCGTCCATAAATTACGTAACACTTGGAGGGGGGGGGGGGTCTATCCTAGTGTTACATAAGGGCGAAAAATTACAGGGTAAATTCGGAAAAAGCGTTACATGGGGGGGGGGGGGTGAAAATTGTCTGAAAATTATGTTACGTAATTTATGCATGGCCCCTAATATGTTGCTGTAACTTTATCTCGTCGCCTTAATTCACTGAGCTATCTGACAGTTTACAATTTTTTATTTTTTATCGCATTTGAATTTCAATCCATTCCAAACTAATAATCATTTCAATAATAATACGTAATTTGAATAATTAAGTTTGTATGATTATACTTGCAATAAGGTTATGAACTAATGATTATTTATTATATACTAAATAATTGATACGTTAGGCTCAATCATTATTTACGCATTGAATAAATAATTAATGTTAAAATGTGATTTTCTGGAATATTATAAATATAATTCATAGCTACATTATACGTATTATAATTATTATTAGAGATTGCTTAGCGGTGTGTAGATGATTGTAAAAAAGTTTATATACTTTATTTTTTTTAATAACTTAATTCTATTTCTGCAATTGACAATAAAGTTAGAAAGAATAAGATTTATTAATGGATGATTTTCAATACGGAGAGAAATTCAAGAATTTCAGGATACTTACGGTTTTCGTTTTATAAAAAATTCCGATTTTACAGCACCATAAACATAATATTCTTAATCAGCTCATACTCCAGTTTTTTTTTACAAAAAGAGAGGAACAGTTTTATATAAAGTTGAACTTTATATAGAAAAGATTAGATGTAATCAAAGGTAAAGCAAGGTAAATCGAGGTTTAATAAATCAACAAAGCTTGACAAAACCGTCTTGATAATGTTATTTATCAATCTAAGATACCAGCTGATCATGACTGAGAAAGAGGGAGTTCCTGCAGTATTTACTCGATCGATAATAATTACCGACAACCGATTAAGTACTTTTAAGCTAACAATTTCCGCAAATATTAAAAAAAAATTCATTAAATTAGTTAATTAATTAATTTAATTATTTGAATTAGTCAATGATAATTATACCTGATACATCGTTATTAATAATTTTGATATATTAATGTTAAATTTTTTTAATTACTTCCAAATTTTCTTTATCTTTTTTTTTTCATCGTACCGGCCCACACCGACCCACATGATGACCGGCGCACCGGAATTTTTCCCGAATTCCCGCATTGCCACCGGCCCTGACAGTGAAGATTGTCGATTGATCGTTATTTCAGTGGAATGATTGCATTGAATTCTGAATTACATGAAGTCTTAAATCTCTGCAAAAACGGAGCAAATGAAGAACTCACCTGGTAATCAATTTCAAACTCGAAGATTCATGGCATACAATAGCATCCAAACAATCGTGATAAATCTTTAAAATCATGTCACTATGTCCAATACTGAATATTGATCTCGCTTAGCATCAACTTGACATTCTCATGATGATCATAAACGCACACATTATATGTTATGTACGTGATTTTCTCACCTTACTTCCACTGCACTTACATTAGAAAATAATTGAAACAATTGAATGTGCCAGTGGAAGTAAAGTAGAGGTGCCATAAGAAAGTTAAATAATCGACCTCTAGGAATTGCAACTTGTAACATAATAATGACAGTATCAACCCTATAAAGGCACAGAGCAGTTACACTAATAGCGTATATTACATATTCAACGCAAGAAATTAGCATGAGGTTCTTCCACGAGGAAGAGCGGCAAGCGAGCGGTCGCGCAGCCTCAGCTACGGCGGAGCATCCGGTTACTCACCGCTGTCCAACAGTATAATCTAGTAAGTGCCATTTGCCGTGAAGGCTGTTTTCCAGCAATTATGCACGAGAAAGTGACCTCTATTTGAAATGGTACTTACTAGATTATGCTTTTGGACAGCAGATCGCTCAATTTCTCCAGGAAAAAATAACATCATGCTGGAATATGACTATTTCAGATGAAAAAATCTTAGCTTTTTAACGAGACTATTAAAAAAATCAAATAGTTCCTGATTTGAAAAAAGTCGAATTTATTTTTGGTTTTTGAAATTGGAGAAAATTGGAAAAAGTCTGTCGAAAAAATATGAAGTAAAGTTTTGTTTTATGCAAAAGGAAAGAAGTTATATACGTTTGAAGAAGGGGCTTCCCATCAATAGTTCAAAAATTTCACCCCCCCCACCCCTACTTCAGCATATATTTGCCGAAACGATGAAATTTTGTTGGTATGGTTTTGCCATCCAATTCGAAATGAGTTGTATCATATTGTATATATCTCTCAACTTAATATATAGAATTCCTGAAAATAAAAACAAGAATCCAACGACCAAATTTGAACAACCACCATTAAATGCTCCAAAGTTTCGGTGCACATACAGCACCATTATCAATGTGCTGTATGAGCACCGAAACGTTGGAGCATTTCATGGTGGATATCCAAATTTGGTCGTTGGATTCTTGTTTTTATTTTGAGGAATTCTAGACATTCTTTTGTGCCATGTTGTATCATATTTATTGTATTGCATCATATTGTATCGTTTTGCATCCTATTATATTATACTGTATCATAATCCATCATATTATATGATATTGTATCACATTGTATGGTATTGCATCATACTGTATGAGTGAGAGAGAGGGGAGAGAGAGAGAGAAGCGAAGAAGAGATAGAGGAGAAGAAGCGTTACTCGTGAAGCGTTACCCGTGTTTCCCTTCAAATCCTGTTACTTTTTCCAGTTCACACCATACCATGAGAAGTTATCACTTCAAAAAGACGAAATAAATAATAATAATAAATAAAATCAGATGAAATTTTCACTAAGGCAAATTAGAGACTCACTTTTCATAAATTCAGATTTAGATAGTTGGAATAATCGTATGTCGGCTATTTACATTTCAGAACTCCCGCCACGCCGCCGCGCCGGTAAGTTACTTGGCACCATAAACGATTGTTACATTTACTATAGGGAAAATTATACCATTAGTAAGACATTTTACTTTAGTTAGACATTCTAGACAATAATTATACCAAAAGTGCAGGTCACTTTTAAAAGAAGATAATTGGAATTTCTTGGATTATGCAGAAAAATATGTCCATAAAACTATTCATCGTAAAAATGGTTTTATTTTTGTGTGAATATGTGATATTTTTCAATTATGCATGAATGAAAGTGCTTTCATCTCTGGTTTTTCTACCAGAAGCGATGAATTTTTCGGAAATCGAGAAAAGTTAGGAAACGTACCCTGAGATTGTTTCTTAAAAACATTAGAAGCAACTAAATAATGGATTTCATTGACAGATTTGAACAGAAATAGTTAAATAAGTAGTTGAGTCTTTCCACAGCGTAAATTACTATACTGAATGAAAAAAACATTTAGCCTTTTTGGTTACCTACTCTAGCATATAGTTTTCCCTATCAATCAATTCTGGATGTAGGAAAAACAGAGTCTGGCCCAGCAACGGCCTATTTTTGGACTGAAAGTCAGTTCTATTCCGGAAAGTCAAGTTTAAAGTAGAAACGACAGTTTCCCAGCAGACAGTGATATATAACTAGGATGTGACTGTTATATAACATAAAATAACATGTTACGTAACTGGCTAGGAATAGTTTTAGAACAGGGGATGAATAGCGTTGTCTCTAAATTAATGTGAGAGTTTTGTAGAAAGTTTACAGAACAGTTATATAACACTGTTAGGAGAAGAAACAATTTTCTGTCACAGATCCGTAACAATTCTGAGACAGTGTTATATGACAAACAAGATTTAATAACAATTTCGAAACAGGGTAAGACGTATGCAACTTTGTTACATGATACAAATATAATATTATTATTATTAAATCACGTTTGGTTTGTATTTCAGACCTCGTAAAATATAAAGACGTTCTTTTAGTGTTGGCCTTTGGTCTTGCAAGCGAGTGGTTGTCATATAAAGAAATCCTTATTTTCAAAATATCAATGCATTTCACCATGAATCATGGCCTCTTCAGCACTGTAACAAGTGTAGGAGTACATAGCAATAACATTTTTATTGTTGACACTAATATAAGTTTCTTAAAACAGGAGTTGTTTTCATTGAAAATTTACCACAAGTGACATTTCTAATATTAAAAAGTTGTATTTACAAACATTTCCGTAAGAAATAAAGATTTTTTACTGTCGGAGTTTGAAATTTTTTAAATTGAACATACATAAGTAAATGTATGAAAATGCGTGTACATTCAATTTTAGTTCGAAATTGTTCTATAAATAATTATACTTACAAGAAAATTTGAGAACTTTGGAAAAATATTTTTCACTAAATTGTAGAACGAGTAGGGCGTTTATTTGTTAAATTTTTATTTTAAATGTAACGCAATGACAAAAATGTATAAAAGGAATTGCTAAATCTCATGTTTTACTTGAATTTCTGGACGGTTTCAGTAATGTCGTGGTATATTTATATTACACTGAGGTTGCCAGTGTCAGATCTAAAATATAATAAATATATTTGAATAAATTTCGTCAGGTTTGACGACTTACGGTCTATTTATTTATTAAACATCTACTCACTTGACATTTTGTTTTAATGAAATAATCATTTCATGCTACTACGTTCCAACACTAAATTAAAATATATATATATATATATCGATTCCTTTTGAATAGAACCGAAGGACCTATGACAAAGCCACCGAACGCGTCCTCGGGTTGCGGATAGAGGGTCCCTGTACCAAGGGTTTCTGCTGAATATGGTTACAATAACTAACAAGCAGTCGCGGACAATTGTCCAGGGATGGTCCCGAAGGAATAACTCCTAAACGAAGGCGTAAGAACCGTGCCGAAAGCTGAATGGCACCTGGGTGAGGTGTCTTCAACGGTGACCCTGGGATACCGGGCAACCTCTCGGAGTATCAGCCTTATCCTTCCACGCGGGGCTCTACAAGGTAGGACGAAACCTTTCCCTAGCTGCTCGTGGGAACAAAAATGAAACCACCAAGATACCAAAATGTTGTAGATGCGGTTCAAAACGATCGAACGCGCAGATCACCCGACAATGGGTCGGCAAACAATGCCGATCATCCTAGAGTTCGGGGTGCTGAAAATAATTTAGATGGAAACACGACGACGAACCGGCGAAACGTCCACATTGAGTGGACGGATCAACGGCTTTATGACGCGTATGCACACTGTGGTGCCAGAAACACCCAGAGCTTCAGCACGTTTCGCATCAGTCGAAGTTTGTCTACGTCGAAGATCCGTCTACGTGAGGGGGCGTCTTGGTTGGTGCCAACCCTGAGGTTTGCCTGTGTCCAAGCCCGTCAGCATTGAGGTCAGGGTTCGTCCACGTTAAGGTCTGTCTACATTCTATCCTATATTCTCCTGGGTTCGTTCATGGTATAACGTAACTAGATTGTAAGCTGTCTAGGTGTAGATATATCTAAATTGAAGGTATGAATTGACTAGATCGTAAGCTGTCTACGTGAAGATTTATCTGAATTAAACTGACTCGTCAGCGAGTTCCTGCATAAAACTTAATTCAAATGAACAATTAATTTACGATATCTCTGAAACAAAAGATAATCTAAACTAAAAGAGAATTCGATTCCCGATTTGAAGGCTGTCTGGTGTTTTGAAAGGCACAAGTCGGAAGACATATGCCTCCAGATGCGTGGGGATCGACATCTTAACTGTGGGAGAGGTCGTGGTCAAGCTTCCGGAGCCTACATTTGTTCTAATCATTACAAACATTATTTAACATTTTTTACTTCCTCGTTCATTCTCTCGAATGCAACTCAGACCTCGCTTCCCTTAATTCGCTACCCTGGGGCATGTGTTCTGACAAATTTCATCGGGCACAATCAGTCACTGCCGAAGAGGTGAAAAAAGCACTTAGAGGCACGAAGAACTTTTCCGCTGCTGGACCAGATTGTATCAAGAACTTTTGGTGGCAGAAGTTTACTTTTATACACCAAAATTTGGCCCACATATTCACCTCATTTTTAAAGTCGGAGACACCCATTCCGCAGTGGCTGGCGTTAGGACGCACTATACTCCTGCCGAAAAAAGGCAATTTGTCCAATCCAGAGAATTACAGGCCAATAACTTGTTTGAACACACTGTATAAGATCTTCAAAGCTGTCCTAAATAACAGGATTGCTCGAAAAAAGGTGTAGCAGGCTGTCGAGAGAACCTGCTGATTGACAGTTGTGTCTGTAAAGACGCTACAGCCCATCAGCGCGTCCTGTCAATGGCCTGGATCGACTGCCGGAAAGCTTTCGATTCAACCTGTCATAGACTTATCATCTGTCTGTTAGAAAGCTTGAAGGTACATCCACACATACTGAGATGCATAGAGAGATTGATGCCTCTTTGGAAAACTAGATTTACTATCTCATCTAGAAATTATCGTCTGACAACGAAACACGTCACCTTCTCACACTTCTGCCTCTATCTCTCGCACTACGAAATTCTCCTGGATACCTCTGTGGCGACACCAATCAGCGCAAGCACAAGATCGCTCATGTATTTTATATGGATGACCTGAAGATCTATGCCTCTGGTAAAAGCAAACTTCAATCTGCTATAAATATCGTCAAGAACTACACAGGAGAGATTGGAATGGACTTTGGTTTGGACAAGTGCGCCAAAATTCATTTGAAGAAAGGAAAGATTACTGGCGTTCCCAAGGACCCTGAGCTTGTGGATATAAGTGTTATTAGACATCTTAATACTGGAGAGACCTATACATACCTGGGCGTGCCTCAAAGCCGCATTCGGGACGTAACATCAGTGAAGGAGTCTCTCCGAAGCAGATACACGGATCTTCATCGACAGATTTGGTCTTCTAATCTGTCGGCGTTGAACAAGGTATCTGCGACTAACATGCTTGCCGTCCCGCTTCTACTTTACTCGTTCGGCGTGGTTCAATGGACGAAGAACGAGCTTAAGGCCCTTGATGTCACCACACGTAAGATCATGCATATGCATAAAAGCTTGCATGTCAATTCGTCAGTTCTGCGATTATACATTCACGCCGTCAAGGCGGACGCGGACTTTTGAATCTTTAGTGTCTTCATAATGGAATTGTTCTAAGTACAGCTTACATCGTTGCTAATGGCAGAGATCCGCTCCTAAAGATGGTCAGGAATCACGAGATGATTGGCGAAGGAGCGTTCCTAAACAAAGCCGCGGAGCAAGTGGCCGAAACCCTTGGCCTGAATTTTAACATCAGAAGTGAGGGAAGTGCATTACTCCATCTAGATGCTTCACGTCTAAAAGCCGAAGTAAAGAAAGCAGAGTTTGGAAAATTTCACCAAGAGCTACTCGACAAGCATATGCACGGAAACTTTTACAGAAATGTAGAAAAACAGACCTTGTCGAAGGAGCAACCTTTTGCTTTCCTCAAATCATCAGGGCTCAATTCAGGTACAGAGGGTTTTATTTTTGCATGCCAGGACGGTGTCATTTCCACCTTAGCATACCGTGCCCGCTTTTATGTCAAGAAGTTCCCAGTGATAGGTGCAGAGCGCGTCATGCACACGCTGAGTACCTAGAACACATACTACCTGGGCGTCCGACCCACGCAGGAACGATGTACACCCATAGACATAACGCGGCCCTATGAGTACTTTATTACCATCTTTGTCGCTTTTACGGTGTTGGTCGCGACCCTGCCCTGCCAAACGCTCCAAGGGATATAGAGTCAATTATCCGAAACAAGAAGTGCCAAATTTTCTGGAACTACGATTTTCGGGCAGCAGTCTCCGTTGCTCACTCGAGACCTGACATTGTTCTCCAAGACTTCGAGAAACGAACTATATTCGTAATCGAATTCTCGGCTCCATTGTCCTTGTGATTGGTGCCCTCGGAGGTGCGAAACTATCACTGGTTTGTAACCTTAAAGCCATACCCGCGTGCCAAAAATATGCCAAGGCACTTGCGAGATGTATGCAGAATGCAGAGGTATGAAAGCATGACGTGGCCATAGGTGTGATTTACCGCGGTTTTACTGGGGGCTATTGACAATTTTTAGACGGCGGTTGCTCGTAGTGGGATCCTGCGGTGGTCGTTTAACTCTTTTTTTTAAATTATATATATTATATATATGTATATTATTGTACAAATATATAGACGAAAAAAATTTTGTTCATAAAAATAAACAAGTGTTTTTATCCATTACCTGTAATATTACGGAGTAAAACATGTGAGACGATAAGTCAATATTAATTTCAGTGTCAAAAACTTATAAAAACATGAAGACAACTTCTTAGAAGCCCCAAATTTAAGGGGACTTCAATCCAAATCACTACATTTTCAACAGTATTTAAGTTCTCAATAAAGTCATCTATGATAACAGTATAGGACGTAGGAACAACAAGGAATGACAAGCAACTTTATCTAAAAGCGAATATACAAACATCGACGACCTTTAGGTATGTAATTCGAGAACTAAAATTGAGGAAAGCGGGAAGTGTGGGAATTTTGAATACTTCTAATAGAATAAACTTCCAGTAAAATCATCTTATAATACTTCGTTAAATTTTATTTACATTCAAAATTTTAGTCTGTAGATATATACAAACTCTGTGATACTATACTTATTAATAGAAATAGACTCAATAAATTTCCTTTCATAAGTATTTTTTCCCTAGCCAAAATTTTTATATTATTAATGTTGAAATCAAAATAATGATCAAATTTCCATGCGTGTTGTGATAATTCTGTATTGAAATTGCCAACTGTGCAATCCCTTGTATGTTCAACCACTCTTGTTTTTAACCTTCTCCCGGTTTCTCCAGCATAAACTTTATCACAGCATTGACAATTAATAAAATACACGAGTCCAGATAAATTTTCAAAGCGAACTTTATCCTTCTCACTCAACAAATATCAGTCAAGTGTGTTATTTTTTTTTTCAATAAACATTAATATTAAATTTTTTCAGAGAAATTCTCAAGCTCTCAGGGAGATCTTGAACATAAGGTAATGTAAGTTTATAATCAGAACTACTATAAGTATCAAGCCATTTATTTGTTCTACTTGATGTTTTATAAATTCCATGAATTCTTTCTTTAATAACGTTATTTATCAAAGAATGCGGATAATTGTGATTTAATAAAGTCATTTTAAATTGATTCAAATTATCTTCTTTGAATTTTATAACACTCAATTAAACACATCTGTCGGTTAGTCCTTTTATTAAACCAATTTTATCACAGAAAGGATGATGGGAATTGTAATTCATGTATTTGCCCGACCAAGAAGGCTTTTTGAACACATTCGTTATTAAATCGCCAGTTTGTATTTTAATAATATGAAAATCGAAATAATTAATGGTATTATTCAGTTAAATTTCATGTGTAAAATTTATAGTCTTCTATACTGTTAAAAATACTTAAGAAAACGTAGGAGTAATAGTCAAAATGTCATCAAAATACCGTTTATAGAAAATAGGTGTAAAATCTATCTTTGTAAAAGCCCTTTTCTCTAGATCTCCTGAAAATTTGATACTATTGGTGATAAAGGGGAGCCCATTGGGCAACCTGATAGTTGTTTATAATATTTATTATTGAACGAGAAAACCATATTGTTGAAAACTATTCGGGTAGCTGTAAGAAATTCATTCTTATTCATTTTAGTTAAATTTCGATTAAGATTTAATTTTTCATTTTTCTTCTATACACTCTAAAGCAATATACAATGGAATAATATCGAACATTGCAACAACGTCTAAGGACACTAAAGAATATGTTGATGGTACTTTAACATTATTGAGCAACTCTTTTAAATCCCAACTATTTTGAATGAATGTATTGGTTTTAACTGACACAGGTTTTAAAACCTCTCAGATGAATCTGGTCAAATTATAAGTAGGAGACCCTACTGTGGAAACAATTAACCTTCATTTTAAACTAGGATTATGGATTTTAGGAAGCGCATACGTTTTTGCCACGACACTATTGTAAGATTTTAATCTGTGAGAAGTTTTGTTCATTTATTAATCTTTTTTCTCCCATCTAGTAATAATTCAATTAGTTTTTGCCTCTATGGTCGGAACACTTACAATTCCCATCATCCTTTCTGTAATAAAATTGGTTTTATAACATGACTAACCGACAGATGTGTTAAATTAAGTGATATAAAATTCAGAGGAGATGATTTAAATTAATTAAAAATTACTTTAATAAATAACAATTCTCTGCTTTCTTTAATAAATAATGTTATTAAAGAAATAATTCATGAAATTTATAATAGGGGAAGCACGGGCAAGTTGAATACCCCGGGCAAAACGAATTTGAGCTATTTTTTTGAAGTGGTAATAGATGGCCCTATGTTACTCTTTTTTATCGACAGTTAATTGGAGCGTGAATGATAGAACACTGCTGGTCAGTTATGACAATCGGAATTACGTCGTTGTGAAACAAATTTAGAAATTTCGATCTTTCGTTACGATTTTCAGCAAGGTTTGTATTCATTTTTTTTCTTTATTGTGGTTTACCAAATCCTCAGAATGTTACTTGCTAAACTTACTATGAAATTCAGCATTTTAATTGTCAAAAGGTTAGTGATTATCGTGTGTTAACACCTCTTGGCGTCGACTTTTATTCTAAAATGTCGATCCGGGCAAAATGAATAGAGCAAGAGAAAGGTAGGATTAAGAACTAGTGCGAATAGGGATAGTTCAAGAAAAACTGGAGCAAGCAAAGCTGGTCGAAGCAGGGCAAAAAAACCGAAGAAAAATGTCGAAACTATTGAGAATAGTAAATTCGTATGCTTAGTTTTCGGTGACGACTTCACTGAACCAGTGCAAGAAGATTGGATTCAATGCAACCAATGTCAGCAATGGGCACATGCAATGTGCACTTGCTATTCCAGTTTCGGAAGCTTTTACTGTATTGATTCCGATGACTAAAACCTTAATTGATGTGATTCCTGATTCGCTATACCGTCCTGTGGTATTCGTCTTGCCCGCCTATGATATTCGTCTTGCCTGGGGGGGGTCGGGCAAAACGAATACAAAATATTATTTAAAGCAAGTTGATACAATGGATTTTCATAAATAAATTGGGGTTTTCTATCATTTGTTTTATAAAACTTAATTGTGAACTGAAAATATTTGCAATAAAAACTTTTCCTAATTGCAATATTTTACTTGTTATTTAATAACTTTCCTTAACATATCCGTTTTGTCCGGGCTTCCCCTACATCCAGTAAAAAATAAATGGCTTGATACTCATAGTAGTTCTGATTATAAACTTACATTACCTTATGTTCAAGGTCTGTCTGAGCGCTTGAGAAGTTTTTTGAGAAAATTTAATATTAATGTTCATTTAAAAAATAATAACACACTTAATCGATATTTGTTTAGTAGGAAGAATAGGGATAGCTTTGAAAATTTATATGGAGTCGTGTATCGCATGGAAATTTGATCATTATTTTGATTTCAACACAATTAATATGAATTTTTGGCTAGGGGAAAAAATACTTGTAAAAGGAAAATCATTGAGTCTATTTTTATTAATAAATATCACAGAGTTTCTATAAATCTACAGACTGAAATTTTAAATGCAAATAAAATTTACCAAAGTATTATACGATGATTTTACTGGAAGTTGATTATATTCGAAAAATTCAAAATTCTCACACTTGGCATTTCCCTCAATTTTAGTTCTCGAATTACATACCTAAAGGTCGTCGATGTTTGTATATTCGCTTTTAGATAAAGTTGCTTGTCATTCCTTGTTGTTCCTACGTCCTATACTGTTATCATAGATTACTTCATTAAGAACTTGAATACTGTTAAAGATATAGTGATTTTGACTGAAGTCCCCTTAAATTTTGGGGCTTCTAAAAAGTTGTCTTCATGTTTTTATAAGTTTTTGACACTGAAATTAATATTGACTCATCGTGATAAATTAAAATTTTTAATTGCAATCCTTTTTCGGGTTTCAATCATGTGCGAAACTATAAATGAATCGGTGAATGTTAAAGGGGCAGTAGTCCAAGAAAACTGACTTTTGGAAAAACGAAAAAAAACTGTCCCGTTCCGAAAATATTGGCAAATTGCTTAATTAGGCCTTACGCATTTGTGGAACCAGTGGTCAGAGAGATATTTGAAAAGGAAAGAGAATTTTAGTACCATTTCCCTATTTTACAGAATTTTTTAAAGGTTGTTGACTACTGCCCTTTTAACATGCTACAACAAAATCAAGTCTTTTTTCGTTGGTTTTTTCGGTGAATTGTTGAAAAGCCAAGGTTGTTCTGACAAACAATCATTTTTCAAATGATACTGAATTAATACAGTCTTTAATCACTTTCTATATCTTGTTGGCCTTCCCGAGTGGGCCATCGGAAGGCCATTTCCTCAAAGAGTATTCTGGATTCCCCTGGAATGTAATCCAGCATTTTTTTCAGGTCTTCGAGTTTTTTGGGTTTGATGGGGACTTTTCCCGTGGGGTAAGAAGCCTCGGTAGGTAGACGAACGGTGTCTCTGAACGTTTTCTTCGTTTTTTTTCTTGGACTACTGCCCTTTTAATATGCTAACCTCGGAAACTCATACTTTCCAACCGCCTCTACGCCTCTACAATGTGGTACACGGCGGTCCTTACAGCATGGAACGATGTGGCTGCACATATAGAACCCGAAAATGCAAAAAAACGAAAATCGATAAAAATGGACAACTGCCCCTTTAACATTCACCGATTCAAATGTTGCCGACGTTTCGTGAACGTTGCAGTTCACTTCTTCAGGGCTGACCTGGAACTAAAGTTTCAGGTTATGTTGTTCTTATATATGTATTCTCTACGATGCCTCTAATTGGCCAGAGCGCCCCATGCTGGGGACTGGTGGAATTTGATTGGCCAATCAATTCTTTTTTAAAAAACCCAGGAGGACGGAAAGCCAAATTGGATTGGTACTATATCCATCATCCCTATTGATGTTATTAGGGTGTTTTAAGATTTCGATTGCTTCTCTATATTTTTTTGGAAAAATATTGTACGTTTTTGCGATGATGTTTGGTTTGTCAAATAAGATACTATGTCCTGTTTTGATATGATGCTCAGCTAGTGCTGATTGTGTGAAATGTTTCAGCCTGACTTTACTTTCATGTTCTTTTAGACGTTAGCTCACAGCTCTCCCGGTTTCTCCAATATAGACTTTGCCACAAGAACAAGGGATTTTATATACTCCCGGATGACTGAAAGGTTCCTTTTTATCTTCAGGGTTGTTTAGAAGTTTTCCTATTTTCGCAGCTGGCTTAAATATAGTTTGGATGTTGTGTTTGTTGAGAATTCTTCCTAGTTGTTCTGTAATACCTTGAATGTAGGGTAGGATGGTTGTCGTTTTTCTCTCTCTTTAGTAGGTTGTGTTTACTTATTTATTTGAGTGTCTTTTCTTATTGCTTTATTAACTCGTTTGTTTGTTCAATATTTTGTAGTTCCTTTTGTAAGTTATCTTTATCTGTCATGGAGACAGCTCTGTATACAAGGGAGTTGATGACTGATTGGTTTTGAGATGGGTGGTAGTGGGAAGAGGCATGTAGGTATCTGTTTTTATGGGTAGGTTTTCGGTAAACTTCATGTCCTAACGTGTTATCAGATCTTGTGTAAACTAGTACCCGTTTTGTTCAATTTCCATGGTGAACTTGATACTAGGGCGTAACTGATTGGTGATATTGGAGAACTTGTATAGTTCATCCAGTCCATGTCTCCAGATGACAAAAATGTCGTCAACGTAACGGCACCAAAATTCCGGTTCAAGCAACACAACAGTCGCAATGAATAAAGAAAAATATACCAAAAAAATCATGGACCTTCTAACTGACGCTGCATATAAAAAACTTAAAAAAGACCCCACAAAAACAATTGTCAGCAAAATAAAAACCCTCCTGAAAAACCTAGCACGCTTTCTCGCCAAAAAACTGAATCCTTTCACAGGAAATTCTATTACACACGTACAAAACTCTTTTGACTTTATCACAAAGATAAAACAGATTCACATTAAACCCCAAGACATCCTAGTAAGTTTCGACGTAGTACCTCTCTTCACAAAAGTACCAATCTCTGATACAATCGACATTATTAAATCTTTTGCAAACTTTTTCTCCAATACTTCTCTTTCAATAAACAATTTTACGAACAAACGTCAGGAGCAGCAATGGGATCTCCAATCTCACCTGTAATAGCCAACATTTCATGGCAAATTTAGAAATTAAAATCTTCAGCAAATCCAAGCTTAAACCGGAATTTTTGTGCCATTACGTTGACAACACTTTTGTCATCTGGAGACATGGACTGGATGAACTATACAAGTTCTTCAATTTCATCAATCAGTCACACCCTAGTATCAAGTTCACCATGGAAATTGAGCAAAACGGAAAAGTGCCTTTCTTGGACGTACTAGTTTACAAAAGATCTGATAACACTTTAGGACATGAAGTTTACAGAAAACCTACCCATACAAACAGATACCTACATGCCTCCTCCCACCACCACCCATCTCAAAAGCAATCAGCCATCAACTCCCTTGTATACAGAGCTGTCTCCATAACAGATAAAGATAACTTACAAAAAGAACTACAAAATGATAAACAAATCCTAATACAAGACGATTACACAAGCAAACGAATAAATAAGGCAATAAGAAAATGCACTAAAAAAAAAAGTACTAAAGAAAGAGAGAGAAAAACTACCACCATCCTACCCTACATTCAAGGTATTGCAGAACAAAGAGGAAGAATTCTCAACAAACACAACATCTAAACTATATTTAAGCCACCTGCGAAAATAGGACAACTTCTAAACAACCCTAAAGATGAAAAGGCACCTTTCAGTGATCTGGGAGTATATAAAATCCCTTGTTCTTGTGGCAAAGTCTATATTGGAGAAACCGGGAGAGCTGTGAGCCAACGTCTAAAAGAACATGAAAGTAAAGTCAGGCTGAAACATTTCATGCAATCAGCATTAGCTGAGCATCATATCGAAACAGGACATAGCATCTTATTTGACGAAACAACCATAGTCGGAAAAACGTACAATTTTTACCAAGAAAACATAGAGCAGCAATCGAAATCTTTTTTTTTTTGCTTCGAATGTGTCCCCTAAGGCTTTACATTTTTCTTGTATCCCTTCCCTATTCCTTCACACACCCCACACACACTTACTTAGTGGTGGGAGGGAGACCTACAGTTTCGGGTGGGTTCCGAACCACCAATAGCAACAGTGACTCCTTTGCTAGGCAAGTGTTCACTGCATGGGCCACCGAGGCTCTTCCAGAGTGCGAGGCGGGAATCGAATCCGAAAGCCGAAGGAGTGAGTCCGAAGCCCATGCCTTAAGGCGCTTCCTCAGGCCTTATTTTTAGCCCATGTATTCGTTTTGACATGAATCCCGCGAAACGGATGAATTGTTCGATGTAATATTTTAACCACATAATCTCAAGAGCATAGTGCCCAACAACAAAGTTTTTTTTTCGAAAAATGGTCTTGTTTTTTTTTTTTTTTAAGTAATCGAAAATGTGGTTCATTTCTGCGCTTGGAAACGAGCAATCCGCCACCGGGAAAGTACCCCCGTTGTACCTAAAACAGGCGCTCGGAAAGCCCCATAGAATTTATCATAATTTACCGTGTCGGTTTTCGAGGATGCTGAACCCAGGGGGTCGCTCGTAAATCAACCGCCCTTTCGATTGTTGCATCCTGACACGATTCGAGGCTCGAGCCGCTTGAACGAAATTGATAATTATTAAAATATGCAGAAATGGAATATGCTGCATTAGGTCCATTACATAATTACGAGACGATTAAAAAAAGATAGAAAAAAATCGGTCAACCCGTTCAATTTCTGTTGAGAGTTTTGGTAATTTTGCATTTTATTCTGGATTTTATTTAAGATTACCTTCAATATTGAGAATATTGGCCGATTCACCTACTACTTTTTCCCCATTTTTTTCAATTATATCATTTGCAAATTTTATCAGCTAATAACAATTTCATCTATCCATGTTTTGCGCAATTATAGAGATTGTAACAGTATTCATTGTCGGCGGTCGATTTACTTTGGTCTTTAGCGAAAGACAAATGCAGATTCGAGGAGGTTAGATAATTGCACATCGGAGTACTTAATTAATTAATTACTCAATTTACGATTAATGAATTCATTATCGCTTCCTCATCAGCTCTTTGGGTTAAAAATCAAACTATAGTTTCAACTGTTATACTTTTTATGCTTTTTATACTTTTCTCTATACTTTATAATTGTAACTCACTACGATAAGTTAAACGTGAAAAATGCATTTTTTGCAGAAAATTAATCTTTTCAGTTGAAAATTCATCCTTGTAGATTAAAATGCAACAATTAATTTGAAAATGTAAATATTGTGTTGAAATATCAAATCTTCAGGTTAAAATGTCAACCACATTAGTCTTCTTTAGCTTGAAAATTCATCTATTTTGGTATAAAATTCAAATATTTTGACGAAAATCAGCTTCTTTGCTGATAATACAAACATTTTTCGAAAGTTCATCTTTGTTGCTTGAGAATTGAACTATTTAGTTGAGAATGAAATTGTTTTTCGATAAAGTTCAATATTTTTTGAAAATTCGACAAAAGAATCAGGAAAGTCGAAAATGTTAAAAAATACAACCTAAAAAACATGTAAGACGTCATCATGATACAAATAAGGACGACCCTAAAGAACTTTGTGTCTTTTTTGCTTTGTAACAGTGACCGAGTGCAGAGCGAATTTACACTCGAAAAGAATCGCTTGCCCTTACGTATGTTTTGCCTTGTCATATAGCTCGGACTATGACCGGAAATCTAAGCGAAATAAGTCCCTGCTAGATTCGGCTATATACTAGCGACGATCGTTCGGGTAACTTCGGGACAGCCGCTGAACACACAGTGTCCTTTACGTATGTTCTTTTGTTCTATTTGATGGCCTTGCTCGAGCTTATCGATGAAGGTATCGTCCGCAAGTTTTTCCATTTGCTTGCGACATGAACCAATAATATGGATTGACAATTCGTTGTCACCAAATATCACCATTCATGTAATTTTAAGACGATTGAAAAGAACAACGATCACTTTCGATCTTTAAATGCCCAAACTGTGCATTTCTTTATAGCAATTGATTATAGCATAAAAAAACAACATCGATTGACAATTCTTCATCACTAGACATCACCACTTTTTTAATTTAAAGTCGATTATAAAGAAAAACTATTACTCTCTGTCAATAAATGACCGCACTATGCATTTGTTTATAACATTTGTTTAAAAAAAAATAAAATAAGATCGATTGACAATTCTTTGTCAATAAATATCACCAATTATGTAATTTGAAGACGAGTAGAAAGAAAGACGATCCCTTCCTATCTATAAATGGAAAAACTATGAATTTATTTATAAAAAAAACAAATATTATCGATTGACAATTCTTCGTCAATAAACACCACCACTTGTGTAATTTGAAGACGATTAGAAGAAAAAAACTATTGCTTTCTGTCTATAAATGACCAAACAATGCATTTGCTTCTAAAATTTGTTTACGAAATAAACAAATAATATCGAATGACCAATCATAATCAGTAAATATATAATACCAATCCGATTTGGCTTGGTAGGTATTCACTTGTCTGAAATTTTATTTTCCCTAAAACTCATTTTGCCGAAAAAATCACTAGAGTACTAGCCGCCTTCGAAACAATTGATAGATGGGCTTCTGCTTGCCAATTTTAATTGGCAAGCAGAATTTCGGACAAGTGAATACCTACCTTTGGCTTTCCGTCCCCCCGGGTTTTTTAAAAAAGACTTGATTGGCCAATCAAGTTCCACCAGTCTCCACCATGGGGCGCTCTGGCCAATCACAGGCATCGTAGAGAATACTTATATACAGGGCCGCTCTTAGGAAATTTGCGTCCCTACTCTCTAAAACTGAATCAGTGAAATTTTAACTGAATCAATCAGTAGTGTAGGTCTCCACTGAAAAATCAGTGGTTTTTACCTTGTTACTGGGTAAATCAGTGAAAATTTTCATAGAAATAAATCAGTGCCCCTAGAATGACTGATTCACCCAATTATTATTTTCACTGATTAATTCAGTTGGAAAGTTGTCATAAAAAATAATAAAATTTGACACTAAACAGCATTTGTTTCATCTTCCTTGCGAGATATCAACTGTGTGAACGATTTAAAGAAATTTTTATTCTATTTTGCATTTCCTTTGAGTGCAATATTTCATTCGCAAAAGATTCATTTTTATCAGCTGATGTGCGCACGTGTGACGTAATAAGGACTCGAGGGCCACCGAAGGTCGCGCCGAGAGTGGCCGAGACGCTCAGACGAAATCATCGGTTTATCGGTTCGCTTTATTCGCTTTGACGACAAAGTACATCGTGGCTTCGACTATTATTGGTGCAATTGCTAAAATATATAATTTATTTAGAGTGCAAAGTGACGTTTAAACTTATTTCAATGAGCCATTGTAATGGTCTTTTCCTCAACAAGAAGATCGAATATTTAGAAGTGAGTAATTAACATATTATAACTGAAATAAATAACATAACCTCAATTATTGAGAACGTTTTGATTTGTACTTACTCTTTGCTTACAAACTAATAATTCTCACAATTACCCCACCTTTTTCAGTATATATAATGGACGCTTTAAAAGAACTAAGCGTGGAACAATTAATCGACAAATTAATCTGTATTGGTATAGACGAGGAAACTGTTTCGAAAATCGAAGGTATGTAGTTGACTTATTGAATATATTCTTGTGCTTTCTGATTAACCTCTATAGAATGTTTCATTTCTTTTTGGTTTTGCTATTCTATTATATAATTTAAAAGTTATACATGCATCTTTTTATCAGGCATTTTCTATTTATGTTATCTAATTTTAGAAAAATCATTGCACTACTGTAAGAAAATATTTGTTCTGCATTGCCCACATTTTTTCTTATTATTATATACTTAAACTAGTACAATTTCAATCTTACCTTATACACAACGTCGTTCAAGGTAGTTTATTTATTAATAATTAAAAATACTACCAGTTCTTGTAAAATTGTCACGCTAAGCCTATAGAGATTTTACAGGTTATGTTTGCGATTTCACAAATCGTAAATTTACGTCGTTGATCTTTGTGACGAATTTGATTGAATTATTCAAATTTCTTTAAACAGGGAGGTTAAAGTGTTTATAAAATTTCAAAAATATAAATCAATTGATTTAGTTAAGGCTTGTTGGACTCTAGGTCTAACCTCAAAATACAAGACCTCATTTTACCAATACTGAACAAGATTTTATTCTAGTATTTGTTAAATACTAAGGCAATTAAATTGTGGGGTTAGATTTTCTGAGTTCAACAGCCTTAACTGAACCAATTGATTTAAATTTTCGAAGATTTTCGAAAACTCTGACCTTTATTTTTAAAGAAATTTGACTAATTCAATCAAATGATTCACCACGCTCAACGACGTGAAATTTACGAAATGTTTTCGTGAAATCACAAACATAACCTGTAAAATATTTGAAAGTGCATTTTTTAAACTAACGTAAACCTAGAAAAACAAATTGTGCAACAAAATTGCACAAGAAGGCCTAAAAAGAATTAAGTTCTTTAAAAAACTGTTAAAAAAAATAAATACTCAAGAAAATCAATTTGTTCAAAATAATCTCACAAAAAGAGTTAAAACAAGAGAAATATTAGGGTTCTTTTGCCGTTCCCAAAAGTGATTCTTGGTCAACCAAAAAAATAACCTGAAAAATCTTTATGTTTAACGTGACAATTTTACAATAACTGGTAGTATTTTTGAAATCTAGAAATGAAATAATTATCTATATACTTTTTCCTAAATATGGTGGTGCATTTATGAATTTGAACTTTGTCTCCATTTTATTGTCTTTAACTTAAAGGTCACGATGTGTACTCTTTTCTTTATGAGAATTAAAAAATCAGCGTATAAATCTTAAAACTTTTAAAAATATTTGATAATTCATGTGTTAAAAATAATTAAGGAAAAAATTCAAATTCCTCTCCGCTTCGGTCGCATTGATCACGACTTTTTTAAACCCGAAAAGACTGGAAAGTAGTCAGAAATTCAATTTAAAACGTTTTTTGAAATTTCGTGAAACAAAATTTGTCACAAAAATAACGCAAATTCCCCTCGTTTCCTTTAGTTCGCATGTTAGCATTCTCTGTAAAAAAATTGGACTTTTTTCTCTTTTTCCAAATTTAAAATCCTGTATCTCTCATAATGCAAGCAACTAGAAGTTTTAATGTACTTTTTATTTTCTCACATTCTCATTTTGAATATTTGTAACTACGTATACAATAATTTTAACTTGCTTGTTATAATTTCCTAGGTGTGTTGAGGAATATGACGTTAGATATTTGAAAAAATTATAAGAAAGCGGTGTTAAAAACCTCTTACATTATAGGTAGATGTTCCCCTCAAACATTTCACAAATATTTTTTCGAACTGAAAAAGCTAAAGATATTTAAAGCGATCGAATTTCAAAAGACTTAAAATGTTAATATGTTTCGTTCCAGATATAATTTTTAATTGATGAAAAAGTGGGTTTACTGAAATGGAACGGATCAAATGTTTTAAGTGCGAAACTTATGTAAAAGAGAATTTTCCTGGGTATGTTCGTCACTTACAATACTTTCATGGGTTCACTATTCATAGAGGTGGGGGACAATCCGGATTTGAATGTGCTCAGGATGGATGTAAAAGGAGATTTTCGCTTTTTAGTTCATTACGTAATCACATTCGAAAGACACATTTTCAGTATGAAGAAAGCAGCAATCCGGATGATGGTTTTGGACTTGAAAATGAAAACTTAAATATCGCCGATGAAGCTTAGAATCATGGTGTCCATGATCATGTGAATGTTAACGATCCTGATGTTAACGATGACTATTTACACACTGATGTTAATGTTGAAAATTCTATAGAGCCTGAATTCGATTTACGTTCAGCAATTGTCAGAATGATTGGTAGGCTTCAATCGAAACCATCAATGACAGGAAGTTCTTTAACAGATATAATGGATGAAGTTGAACAATTAATGTCTTGTACAGTCGACTCTTTAAAATACAAAGTAACTGGATTTCTACGAGATAAAGATATACTTCAAAATCCAGAGAGCCAAAAATTACTTCAGTATTTTCAATCAGAAAAAACATTTGAAGGCTTGAAGTCGTTAAAGGAGCAGATCGATGCTCTCAAGACTCACTGTAATTATATAGATGGCATGGAAGTTCCTCTCGATGATAGGGTGGACAATTTTCTTCATACTGAATCCGCAACGACCGCACCTACGTTGGTAAAGGAGAGTTATCAGTATATCCCTATTATTAAAGTTTTATCATTAGTTATGTCCAATCCTGAAGTCAGAGATGCCATTTTATCGGAGAAGCCCTCAGAAGAAGACTTTCTGTCTTCATTCATGGACGGAGAAAACTTTAAGAACCACGAATTTTTCCGACGGTATACACATGCCTTGAGAATACTTCTCTATTACGATGATCTTGAGGTTGTCAACGGGATGGGATCAAAGACAGGGCCTCACAAACTAGGAGTATTTTATTATATAATTGATAATTTGCCCCTACACATGAGGTCCAGAGTTGGAAATATTCATGTTCTGTGTCTGTGTTATACTGAAGACGTTAAGAAATACGGATTTCGACGAGTCATGAGGGAGTTTCTACACGACCTTAGAAAATTAGAATCTGACGAAGGGGTAACAGTTAAAATAAACGATGAGGACTTTGTTCTTCGTGCGAGTATCGCTGGATTTCGTGGAGACACTCTTGCAGTGCATGAAGTGTTTGGACTTCTTGGACCATCGGCCAATAAGTTTTGCCGAATGTGCCTCATTTCTCGAGAGCAGCTTCATGCTGGAGATTTAAAACCAAAAGAAGGAAGAACCGAAGAAATGTTTAATCGTCACATCAATCGCATTCAAAGGGCAACCACTATAGCTTTAACTCAACATATCAGAACTGAAACCGGCGTTTCTGATGACTCTGCTCTGAATGCCTCAAGGCATTTCCACATTTCACGTAACAAATTTTTCGATATAATGCATGACTTTCAATGTGGAATAATACCTATGGTTCTTAAATTGGTAATACACCATTATGTATATGAAGCACGTTTATTTAATCTCTCGTACTTAAATGGACGAATTGCCTCGTTTCAGTATGGGTATACAGAAAAAAAGAACAAGCCATCCGCAAATTTTACTGATGCGAATACTCGAAACATCAATGATCACAGTCTTAGTCAAAAGGCAATGCAGACGTGGTGCTTGATCAGAGTGTTCCCTTTTTTATTAACTGAGAAAGTGCCTAAGGGTGATAATTACATGGATTTGATTCTTTTGTTACTACGTATTATGGAGATAGTGTTCGCTCCCAAATTAAGAAAGAGCATCCTTCCGTACTTGAGTCATTTGATTAACAGCTTTTTTGAGGACTTTAAAAATCTTTTCCCTGATATTAATTTTATTAATAAATTCCATCATCTTGTACATTACCCGGAATGTATCAGATGGTCAGGACCCTTGACTCTTTTTTGGTGCATGCGATTTGAAGCGAAGCATGCCGAAATAAAGGAACGTGCCCAAGTTGTACACAATTTTAAAAACTGCCCCAAAACACTTCTTCGCGTTTATCAGTGCACACAGAGTGCACAATGGGGAGGAAAGGACTTGAAAGTATATTCTGCTATCAGTCAGGGAGGTAAAAATGTTCAAGTGGAAGACGCTTTAAGCAGACAAGAATTACTAGACTTTGGATATGTAGACACCGATATTGTATTTCGTACTCGTTCGGTAAAAGTAAATGGAGCTGAGTATAGAAATGAACTGCTTGTATGCCTAGATGCAAAAGGCTCAGAAGATATAAATGTCCCACAGTTTGGAATGATCGAAGAAATCATTATTTTAGAACAGAACAAAGTTTACCTTCGATGTTTACTTTGTGAAACTTTACACTTTGACCCTGACTTGAATGCTTATTCAATCCGACTAGGAGTTCCACATGGTGCCGCTTCTTTTGTTCCATCATCAAATCTTGTTTATTATAAGCCCTTATCCATATGGACAGTATCAACGTCTGATGAATTATTTGTGAGCTTGCGTCACATTATTCCTTAATCAAAGTATCTATCACGTCTTTACAGCTCAGCGCATTGATGGAGAAAGTTTCATTGAGCTCAAGGAAGAGGATTTGCTGCAAGTTTTGCAGCTCAGGTTAGGACCAGCAAAAAAATTGCTCAAATTGATCAATGGTAATCGACAAAATAATGGGCGAACAAAGCAAGTAACAGAAAGTAGAGAGAATACTCAGGTGAGTGTGTGTGTGTGACCAGAAGATTCTCAGACGATGCACAATTTACACAACGAAGTTTAGATGTATAATTGTTTTATTACTGTTTTATTACAGGAATATTACTTCGATGTGGACCAGGGTGAATTGAGACCACTTGAATATATCTCGCCAAGTACTTCAACAGCAAAACAGCAAGACCCACTAGGACGAAAAATATCTATTGAATGTGGACCTGAACCGAATGAACCGCAGACAGGAGGCATAATAATTGAGCCGTATTCGGTAAATGACATTGAATTTTTTTTACTCGGAATGAACATGATATAATTCAATTGAAAATAACTTATTTCAACTCTTTTTTTGTTACGTTTATTTATCAATTTAGAATAAGACATAATCAATTACAAATTAAAACCTTTCAAAATTGAAAATTTTGGGATCAAAAAGGTTTCAAGCTGATTAACTATAAATATAACAAAATAGATAAATTTTCCACCAAAGAGGTCAATTTTCAACTATTGTGAAGAATCTTCAACCAAAGGAATAAATTTTAACACAGTAGCTCAACTTTGAACAACGTACTTGAATTTCCACCTGAAAAGATTTTAAATTAAAAAAAAAACAGTTGAATCCTACCAAAATGACCAATTTTCAACAAAATAGTTCAATTTTAATCCAAAATAGATTAAATTTCATTCAACCAGTTGCATTGTGAACTAAAAAAGATTAAATTTGTAGCAAAAGAATTAATTTTTAGGGATGACTGAAAAATCCCGAAAAATAAAATTCGCGTCATTGGAAAATTCCGGAAGAAGAAAACATTCGAAACATAATAATCCCGAAATTAAAAAAGACCGACAATTTTAAGTTTAAAATCATCTTTAAATTTTTATTACTTTAAATGAAAAAATGTTCAGCTCTGAGAGTTCGAATCTTTTAATTTTAATGACGGGTCACAAATTTTTGCGAACCGGGAAATGACCAGGAATTTGTTCTTTGATTAAAACGGCCAACCTGATTCATATCAACTTAAACTATAAACATTTCAGACATACTCTACCTTAAGGGAATGTCTGCAAGACCATCCACAAGGTAAAGATTTTCTACATGAAATAAAAAATGGAGAGTTTTCAGAACTAGATAGAAAATTGTTCGTACGAATTCTGGTAGCGGACATGATAAGAGCCCAAAATGAAAATTAGTAAGTATTTTGGGTAAATTTCTCATTTTTTGGATTGATTTTTCACCAGATTTTTTGCCAGTTGCTAAAAGGAAAATGTATATAATTTATAAAATTATAGCTCAAACTTTTGATTTAAGCTATCCCAAGAAAGAAGTAAAATGGGCTTTGGCTAAAGCGATCGTTCGTGAGTTCCCATGCTTTAGAGATGAGACTACTGTTGCTGGATGTGTAAGATCTTTTATTAAAATTTCTTTATATAGATTTAAGTATCAAAGATTTATAAAAGGATAAATTATTCTCCACGAAGAGAAAAGTATGCAAATAGAATATGACAAAACTTAGATTCATTAATTACATTAAATTAAAAGGCTAACTTTTTCATCATCAATAATATTTCCATTTAATGTTGAGTTTCGCTTGTAGGAACACTTTTTTGACATGAATACTGGCATCGAGCATAGACTTTGGAATGCGCGAAAATCCTTACCACCTAAAGAAAAGAAATATCATACAACAAAAGTCAAAGCTGCGTTGGGAATGTTTCCAGGGCGACTTGTCGAACATGGTAATACAAATCTAAGCGATGACGATCTAGAAGAAAAGGTATGGAAAAATAAGTTACTTTGTCATAGAAGAACTCTATATATATACTTTAAGATGTTTTCATAAATGTGTATTAAATTTGATAATTTGTTTACGTTTCAGATTAACTGGATGCGATTAACTATGGCACGACCAGACAAAAAAAAGGATATCGAATCATGCCTCATGGATACATTAGGAAATAGACGCGCTTGGATAGAGAATGATACACCTACAATCCGTGAAATTGCAGACAAATACCCAAGATTGTTCGATTATCATGGAGATATGGTAATACAATTGTATACATTTTAAACTGCAATCAAAATCTACTCCCGTAATTCCTATTTACAAAAATCATTTTTCAACCAAATTCTTTCCAAAATATCACTTTATAAAGTAATTTTAATGTTTATTATTAATTATTAATTTTTATCACAATATCTATATGAAAAAAATGTTTTCTTACAGATTGATAAAGAATATGGTATGATATTCAATGAAGATTTGATTGAAAACCGCAAAAACTTTTTGGGAAAATTTCCAACCTGGTATACACCCAGAATTTTGCGTTACTCTAAGTTCAGAAGAACGGATATATTCAAGAAAGCACACGTACTAAAGGATGGTAAATTCTTTTTTTCTCTCTTTGGAATCGCGACTGCAGGTCAGCAAAAATTCAGGGCATTTTTTTCGTAATAGGAAAAGTTAGGAAATTTGAAAAAATTGCATTTTAAAAAGGCATTTCAAATGTCTGTCCAGAATATTCAATTTTTAATTTAAACATATTTCATTTCATTTTTGAAAGCTGCTATATGAAAAATGTTACAAGATTCAATTTCTGGTTTTTAAATATCAATGGTCAGGTAAAAATTAAAAAATTGGCCAGGGAAAAGTCAGGGAATTTTGAACATGAAGTTTTATGCCCACCTAGGAACCATGTCTATACTCGTGAACAATTACTACTAAAAAATATGCTTTTCACATTTATTTTGACTTATGTAATTATCATTTCTTACGCATTTTTCTATATTTCCAACAGAAAATCTGAGAGCTCTGGTACTTTTACCGTATCTATTGCCAGTACCGAATTTTATACATTCAAAAAGAAAGAAACAACAATCCTGCCCGTCTTCATCAAAAAAGAAATGCAAGTCTGCAAAAGGAAAACAGTCTCAGACTTTAGACGACGATACGCAAGATGAAGTCAACGAAGCATTTCCCTCAGAAAAAAGTAGCTTTGCTTTCCCAAACCCTGCTTTAATTAGGATTCTGAAGGTAAATTGTCTATTAATATAAATTTGACCTCTTTCTTTTCAATTACAAATTTTTTTAAATGAAAAAATGTATAGATTTATTAAAGAGCTAATTATCATTTAAAATTCTCTTTTTGCTTAAAGTGTAATTTTATTATATATATAAAAGTATTTTAAAGGTATGGATATGCCAGAAATTCGCAATCAAAAATAAATATCGCTATACTTTCTGTTTTTCGTCATTTAAACTAATAAATATCAATTGAAAACTATAATAAATTTGCTTTATGTTTCAGGAGAACCAAGATGTGCAAAAAAACGTTGAGGATGCCCGCACTACCTCCATAGGCAGCTTGCAACCCTATTTGCTTTGTGTCTCAGGTCAATAAATTGACAAGTACTTTATTGTGGGCGATGGTCGATTGATAGATATTGATAAAAACGCAAGTCCCCTCGTAGCTTTTGACTTGCTCTTCAAACTGCATTACGTTGCAAATGTAAAGTTTGCAGAATCATTGCCGTATTTCTACAATTTTGTGGAAACTTACATCTACAAAACTAACGAAACGACGATGAGCTCTGTAAAATCGCTTCATACTTGTTTAAAAAATGTTACCTTAAGTGTTGACGAAGACCACGTTTAATATTATTTAAAGTATAAACTACTATATGTATAAATGAGCGGCTGAGAATAAAAAGTGGAAATATCTCGCAGGTGAGTA